>JAVKPL010006965.1:0-28377 GCA_032173675.1 Gastrolobium villosum
CCAGAGCCCATTGGGCTTGAAGAGTGGACAAAATGGACAGATCCACCTACCTGTGCGAAGAAAGAAATTCCACTTAAAAGAAAGTGGAGGCTATGAGGATCGAACCTGGGACACGAGACTCTGATACCATGTAAAGAACCAATTCAACCCAAAAGCTTAAGCCGATGGGTGAGGGCTTTTTTAATGGTTTTATACATCTCAACACTAATGCAGAAATTTGTGCCTAAAATTGTGAATGCTTTCTTTAAGGAAGCACTTGATGAGTGCCAATTGTTATAAGTGAAAAAAGCTTCATAATTGTAGAATTATTATTTTTCAATCTTCTAGGAACTGGTGACAATTTCTAAAACATGTAGATTAATCAGCACTTGATACCTTTTTTTGAGCAGTTATACAATGGCCCTGGAAGTCCATTAATAGTGTAGGCATCAGAGACATTAGGTCCTCCACCTGTTTGCAATGCTTGGGTTATAACTGCCTCAGGATCTGTATTCCACCATTCTCCTAAAAAAAAAAATTTATGTCACACAACATGATTAGTTTATGCAAATTAAGAAATGGATAGTCCAAAGTTCAATACTTTAGTAAATTCATTACCAAATATGATAGGAACTTCCTTATGGGGTTTTGCAAAAGGGTATTGAGCATTGTGCTTGGGAAGAATGATGATAGGACCATAGATAGTTGATCTTAACCAAGATATGTGAGCATGCCAAAACAGTGTTCCTCTCTGGCCAATAATGGTGTAATTGTAAACATAACTTTGACCTGTTTGGATGGGACATTGAGTCACATATGCTGGTCCATCAGCCCACCCTGATTGAAGCTGTCTAATGCCATGCCTATTTGACAAAAATTACTTTTAGGCTCAAAGCTTTACAAAGTCACTAATAAAATTATTCGAGAATATAATATAAATCATTAAAAATGCCCTCACTTAACGACTTAAATTTTTGGGTTGAATTAATTTTTAATATGGTATCAGAACTTCAGTGACCATGAGATCACGAGTTTGATCCTCACCGCCTCCATTTTCAGGTGAAATTAAGAAAAGCACAAGGCAGACCAAAAAATGGGCTTGTGCAGCATAAGCCAGACCAATAATGAGCTTGTGCCATATCCACGCTTCAAAGCCCAAAGGGCTATTGAGTGAGGGGGTGTGTTAGAAAATATAATATAAATCATTAAAAAAATCCTCACTCAACACCTTAAGATTTTGGGTTGAAGTGGTTCATTAACGATTATTCTTCTAGCAATTTTTGTTTTCTCTTTCAAATTGAAAGGCCATTACCAGTGAATAGTGATGTTGTTCTGCACATTGTTAACCACTTTGATAAGAAGACGGTCTCCCTCTCTTGCAACAATACGAGGTCCAGGAAACTGACCATTCACTGTCACCATGCTCTTTGTGTGGCACAGTCTTGTCACATTTTGGTACCTTATCTGTGGCAGTAACCTCAATTTGTTACATACAGAGAAAACAAAAGTAGTAAAAGAAAATCACCAAAGAAAAGTTAAATTCAAAAGGGTACTGAGTCTTTTAAGGAATTACATCAAAGTGGTAGTGTCTGGTGGTGCCACCAAGTGCAAGCTCAAATATACAAAAAATAATAAATGACAAAAAGAATAGTGGGATTTTAAGTGATGAAAGAAGGGAAACACCCATATTTTGTATTTGAATGAGTGAAGGTTGATCTTGAAAGTGTTAACTTTTTGAGTTTGAACTGTGTTGATGGAATGAGACAAAATGGTAGTCTATATATATAGGAGTGAAATGATATGTGGTGGTTTGATTAGGTGATGCAATATAATCTGATTCAAATAGAAGCTGAAATCAACATTGCTGTGTTTTAACGTGAATAGTTGTTAGAACAACTTTAGAGTGATGTCAAAGACATTCCATTTAGTTTGACCTCCTTCTTGTGCAAGTCAAAGTCCTTAACAAAATTTCATTGTTCTGATTAATTAAAGCTGCATGTCCTATTCATGGTTTGTTTGAAACACTGTTGTGTATGCAAGATGGCATCTGAAAGGAACTGAAGATTGAGTGGATCATTGGTCAGATGTAACTCTCTACCAATGTACTTGTTGCCAAAGCCCAAAGTAATAGAGTTTCTATCTAATCTGTCACTTCAGAGTTCAGGGCCAGATATTGGTGTCATATTTTTTTAATTTTTTTTTGGTACATTGGTGTCATATTTTGATGTCGTTTATATTTTTTTTTTACAAATTAGATTAAGTACGACCGATCGTATGGATGATTAAAATATGACTGGTCGTATTTAGTATAGTTTGTAAGAGTTTGTAAACAAAAAAAATTTGTAAATATAACCTGCTCCTATTTTTATATGAGGGAGGATATTCTTATTACCAAATTTTTTTACTATTAACTTACTACCTATCTAATCACCATTGCATCAAAGAGAGAGAATGCTAAATTTTTTTGAAAAAAGAGAAAATGTTGATCCAATGGTGATTAGATAGGTAGTAAGTTGATAGTAGAAAATTTTGGTAGTAAGAATATCCCTCCTCTTTTTATATTACCATAAAACAGAATTTGCATGAAATATAGCTGAAATTCAGTAGAAATGATTTTCTTCAAATAGAGAGAATTATAGAAATATAACAAGATTTAATGGCCATGTGTGCATGGAAATATTGAAAAGAAAAAAAAAACAAAGATGAATATTACGTTGATTAGTTTGTTCAGTTGGTGATTAGTTAGGTGATTGTGATTACGTTAGATGATTGGTTACATCTCTACAAGTATACAAGGCACATTGTGGCTCCATCGTAATTACAATTTTCATTCCATTAATTTTCTGATTCTTCTCTCATTGCTTTTATCTCAAATTAGCATCACTCTTACCATGTTTTCAACAATCAATTTTGCAAACATGAAATTTATACATTAAATAACAAAACAGAGGCTATGTTTCATTTTAAATTAACTATTTATTCTTTCTCTGTGTTCTCAAATCCAGTTTTGATATATTACTCATAACAAGTCTTAATTGTATGTATAAGTGTATATAAATTATTTGTGAACAAATGATTTTATTGATTATTGTAACACCTCGTTCTAGAACCGGTTTGTTAGCATTACGAATGGCATTAAGCGCAGTTACAATCACAACAATTGAATTAATGTATGGATAAACTTTTTCCTTTTTATTCATAAACGTTTTTGTTTAAAATCAATTCCGTAATTAAAACAATTCTCATTATGTGATCATAACCTAAACTATATGTGGAATTCCTTTTTATAAGTTTTATTCAGACCGTTAGTTGCTACCATAATGTGCCAAGTAATCCCCTTAGACCACTAAGGCTTAAAACTTATTTTTGTTGTTATTCAACACTAAACACCCTTACCTTTTAATTACCTACGAAATTTTATATTACTTATATGGTTCTTACGATCCAATATTTTATAGATCTCTTCGTTATCTACGCGTAGGTTCAAACCGCGCTCAAATAGGAGCACCGTAGCTCAAGTTATGAATTTTCTACGAAATGAGTGCTGATCCCCACAGGCCCAGCGCGATTAGTGTGAAACTGGCGCGGTTAGCGTGAAGCAACAGAGGCCTTGGCGCGAACGACGCCAATAATGGCGCGATTGGCGCCGGGAATGCGTTTTCCCACTGCCTCTTGGCACGATTAGCGCCATCGCGATGCTGATAGCGCCAAAGTTCTGGAGATTACACCAAGCCTTAGTATTTTACCCCTAACTAGAGCTATACTTATCTGATTGAAACTTTCTTGATTGGATAACTACACAAGAAGTTAGAAATCAAGCTTGGAAGACAATGGCCTCACGGGTTCACCGGAGAAGCAAGCAAGAAGAAGGAGAAAATGGAATGTTTTATGTGTTAAACTTATGGGGTGTTTGGTATGGGAATTTTTTTTTACTAGGAACCATTTTTTACCAGAAAAATGGTTGGAAGTTTTTTTTACCAGGTGAATTACGAAAAGATGTTTGGTAGGCTAAATTTTTTTTCCGGGAAACTTGTGATAATTTTACTAACTATGATTGAATGTTGTTGAATTTATTCCGTCATCAAACGTTCTCTGCTGATAAAAGGGTGTTTTTGTCTCACAAAACTTTTTTTACTTTCCCCCCGTGTGGTGAGTTTTTTTTTTTTTTCCATGTTCTGAATGGCAAAATTAGATAACGTTTCCATGTGGAAAATAATTGGATGGAAGAAATTTTTTTCAACCTTCAATTTAGTTCTTCCCCTGCCAAACATGGCAAACTCATTTTCCCTACCACTCTTTCCAGGGAATTTTTTTTTCCCTAGTACCAAACAGCCTATTTCCATTGGTTTCCGGTGTCATTGTAAAGAATCTTTGTCTTATTTTCCTCATTTTTTTTATTTATTTTCTCCGCTAATATATATATATATATATATATATATATATATATATTAATTATTATAACACCTCACAATTCTAAAATAAGTAATTAAAGTGTTAAGTGAGAAATTAAGTGAAGGATTAGTGAAAATCCTAAAGATTAGGCCAAAATACAAAGAAAGGGCAAAACGGTAATTAGCCAACACGCAACCCTAGGAAGGAAAAAAATTGAGCAGGAGGTCTCAGATGATAAAAATAAGCCTGGAAATGGATTCAGAACAAAAAATTGAGTGGATAGGCAAGTTTCAGAAAAATCAGTGAATAGTGTTTTTCGCGGGTAAAAATACCGCAGTCAGATTGCACCGTAAAACGTGCCAGTGGAACTTTGAGCTCTAGGTTTCAAATATTGATTTTAAATGGTCCATAGAAATAGGAAATATGATTTCTGATAATATTTGAGGGATTTAAGTCAATTTGTGGAAGTTTGTCAACGGAGCGCGCTGTACCTTAAAGCAGTGTTTTTCCGAACAACCGGAAAGCTCCAAATTTTTATCTGAAAGAGTAAAATTAAAGGATTTTGTTAAGATGAAAAATTATAATTTCTCATTAGGTTTTTAAATTGTGAATTTTAGTGATGACCGGAGGGAAATTCGGGTGAGTTTTAAATCACGTGAGATCCGGTACCCAGTTAAAGTTAATAAAACACTTGAAATCTCCTATTCATCTTCAATTCCTCCCGTCTTCTTCTCTTTTCCAGTAGCAAATCACACCCATTTCACCATTTTTGATTCAAAATTTTCCTTTGGCCATAACTTAGCCATTTCTCCACCGAATTCAACGATTCTTGTCTTGAATCTTGATGGAAAACACCTTCTGAACCCATTGGTACCACTTTTGGGCCTTGAAACCGCTTATTTGGGGAGATCTACACCAAAATCAGATCCGAAATTTTGGGAATTTTTGGTGTTCATGAAGCTTTTTCATGCTCCAATGGTGGAGTATGCTTAGGTGGAGCCATATACCATGCAATTGGGTAAGTTATTTCAACATTTCATTGGTTAAATTTTGAGTTGTGATAATTGCCCCTAAAGAGGGATTTTGTGATATGTGGTGTTAGAGAGCTCAAATGGAAAATGTCTATTAGATGATAATGTCTTAGAATGATGTATTAATGCTAGAAATGCAATGAAAATTTTAAGCGGAAAAAATGGATTTTTAACTTAGAAAAAAATTGATGCATGAAATGGAATTTTTGAGTTTTGTGTTAATGTGTGATATAGTGAATTGTAGTGTGATTATATGATATTATGAAGTGATTATGTGAGTGGTGGACCATAGGAATTGAGTGGAAATCCTTGGTTTGGATAACCAAGATTCGGCCATTTATGTATAATTGGGCAAATTGATGTTTTAGAACACTTTGGTGTTGTGTTGTGTAATGGAAAAGTTATTAGATGGGTTGTGTGGTGATTGGCATGTGGAAGAATCAATGTAAAAATAATAAGTGTTGAAAGTGGCAAAATGTGCCTAAAGTGCAATATTTCGCAAAATGTTGCGTAAAAGTCGTAAAACCGAAAAATGGAGAGTGAACTAGCCTTTGGGTAACCTAAGTAAGTGAAATAAAATGAGAAAGAAAATTTAGAAAAAAAAACCCAAAATAACACTATGTAGGCCGAACCCTTAGTGGAGGGGAGAGGAAATCTGACGTTTTCGCGTTTTGACGTATTTTGACTGAAACTGACGGCTGTGCATGGTTGTACAGGTTGCCGTACGTGGATATAAACTTGGAACAGTGAAACAGTGGATTGCCCTTGGTCCTGGATCAAGTGGATTGAGGTGTTCCCTGTGTATCAAGCTATGAGTGGAGTTTCTGCGGAGCTCAGTGGACGGATAAAAAGAAAGGTAACTTCTTGGTACTGGGGCTTGTTCCCCTTTTTGTGTTCCACCTTGCTAGTTGATGGCAATGGTAGGAAGTGTGTATGAGTAGTGTAGAACAGCATGAGCATGCATGTGCATTATCACAGTGGGTACTTATGTACCAGATCTCTGGCCAGTAGATATTTTTAGCCTTCGGGCAAGTGTTTCCGGACTGCCACTGGATAGGTCTCCGAGAGGGAGTTCCAGTTGACCCAGGGTCGTGGTGTGTTATCCGGATAGGAGCACACTAGGTTGTCTCGGGTGTATATGGTTGGAAGGGGTACCTTGGTGGGTTGTTCTATGAACACGCCAGGGGTAGTACCCATAGGCGTATAGCCGAGGACATGGCGTGGTATTGGTAGCTACCATCCCGCATGTCGTAGTTGTTCTGATATATTCCCCCTTTCTCTAAATCCCTTGCTTTATCCCATTTTATAATAGTGGTGTTGTTTTATTGCTATTGATATACATCGAAGTGAACCATTGGGCGGAGTTTTCTCCAGAACCTCTTGGTTACTGAGATATATCCGTATATCTCACCCCGTCTCGGGGCATTATTTCAGGGTGTACCAGTGGATATCGAGCAGCGGGCAAGAAGCCCGCATGATGACGAGTGGAGCAGTGGTGTAGAGTTTAACTATCATGTCATTTTAGTTTATGAATTTATTTGGCAAGTGAAGTTGTAATATGTAAATATTTGTAGTCTAAAGTTAAAGTTGTAATTGTAAATGTAATCCAGTGTTGTAAATGTACCATGGATGTATGCATTATGATGGAAGGGCTTTAGGCCCATTGTAAGTTTATGATTACCCGCATTATGGTTTATGCATGAAACTTTTATGTTTTAAGTGTATATTGGATTGGGTTGTAAGTGCCCCAAGGCGTTGTTGGTCCTTGTGTGTGCCACCCATTGGATTTTGCTGGATTTCAGGTGTATTAGTAGTGTTAAACAAGTTATGCAAATTTGGGGATTTTAGGAAATACAAAGGAAACTCTGGCGAATTTTCTGTAGAATTGGCAGTTTTTGGGTGAACTTTGGAAGAGCGTATCTCTCTCCATAGTGGTCCGATTGGGACGTGTCATACGCCATTTTGAAGCTTAAGATGTCCCCTACGTTGTGTCAAAAGCCTAGGTTCATTGGTGGTGTGCACAGCCCATGGGGGCTGTTGTCACGCACTGCCCTGTTCTGGCCAGTACTAGTGGGCAGATTCGGGCCTGTGTTGGGAAATTAATTCCCGCTTCGTTACTTGGTCAAATTAAGCGTACGATATATCAAATCGAAGTTTGAGGTGTCTAGTTTATGGTGTAAAAGTTTGAGAGGCAGTGTCCTTGTGGTTAGGTGCAGTTTATTCCGTGAAGTTTGGACGTTTTAGGCTGTTTCGGAGTTGGTAGGCAATGTTGTTTGTCCAACTTCAAACGGCGATAACCGGAGCTCACGAGCTCGGAATTGAGTGTGTGATAGCTTGATAGAAATGTAAGTGAATAAGGAAAAAAGATAACCTGGAGTTTAAGTCTGAATTTTTATTTTGTGTTCGTAGAAAAACAGTTTGGCAAATCCTGTTAAGTGGTAAAAATGTAAAAAGTGAGGAGTTGGCTAAGTGGGTTTATGGGAACCCCTTAGTATCTTGTAGGTAATAAAATAAAGTGTATAAATAGTTAAGAAAGTCTTCCGCTAGTGTTTCAGTTACGGTCATAGCTATTTATTATTACGCTTTTTATACTTTTACTGTTCGCGTAATAATCGGAAAAAGTTTATTCTCATTTTTATAAATGAACTGCTGTGATTGTAACTGCGCTTAATATCATCATTAATGTTAACAATACCGGTAAGCAACGGGCTGTTACATTTTATGGTATCAGAGCAGTTTTGTTAGGGAACTCTGATAATATATATAGATGTGTTGTGTGCTACATAGTTGTATGTAGATTCTTATCGATTACTGTATATGTAATTCCTTAGTGTGGGTCTGATCAACCTATTCATTTGTGTTACATGTGTGGTCATCGTAAGAAGCCTGCGTAGTAACCTTGATGCACTGAGTGTGAGTCTTTAGCCTGATGTTGTGGCTACAGTGTTAACTGCTCCATGGACAAAGGATGGCAGTAAGTCAAGTATGAATATTAGAAGGCATAAAAAAACAAACATAAATATTATATCTGACTTCGATGAAAGTCTAGAGAAAAGTGTATTATAAGCAACAGTGGTGTACAATCTATGATATGTACAATATGAGCCTAGACGAACTTTGCAGTACTATGAAAGATAAACATATAACAGAGATGAGCTTATGAGATTGGTGAAATTCCAAGTATATGTGTAGTATAGTAAGACAGTTATGTACAAGTGGTCTTGGTGAATAGACTTCATCAAGGCGTGAGGTTTTGAACCTGAAGAATTATTGAGAAAAGGGAACAGATATTCGTATGTGTGAGTTAAACATGTCATGTTTGATTAGCAGTTATTAGACCAGGACAAGTGCGGTGCACTTGAATGAATTGGGATGGTCCAAGCAGAGAAACAAATAGAATATTCGATGATTAATCCTACGAGATTTGACCACTTGAAAGTATGATGCTGATAGATTGATAATGTGAGAGATATTGAAATATGGGAGTGAATTCCATAAAGAGGTAGTGTTGACTAAACACAAGTGAGGTGAACTAAGGATGAGTATATTATTATGTATAATATGTATGAGGAAAAGTGAAGGAATTGCCATGGATGACACAAGATCTATGTACCATGAAGACACTATTGCAGTTAGTGGAGGTTGACTCAGATTGGCAGGCGTATTAGTGATAAAGGAACAGGATGGTTGAGATGTACAGTCATTGTACGAAAGTAATGGGAATTGTAAAGAAATTATGATATTCTGGTATATGTATAAGTACTACTAAGAGTAGTGTTCTTATGAAAATATTGGTATTTGATACGGAGGGACAGATAGAGTAGAGGTATTTTCAAGGTAAAGGGATATTTTACAACCACCAAGGGTGGAAGTGATCAGGAAAATTGATGAGTTGCTCTACAGTATTGAGCATATGTTATGTGAGCCGTGACGGGCAATGGACTAGAACGGTGGCATAAGTTGTGAGTTATTGTTGTATAACAATAAGGTGAGATGGTATGATTAGTGAATGAATGAATATAAAGCTTAATGTGAAATCAAGTGATTAGTATACGAACCAAGTGACAATAAAGTGCGAAAGTAAGAGGTTAATGAAAGAACTGATGTGTAAAGTGTGCAGAGAGTGTGGAATATTGTGGTCAGTAAGAGAGTTAATGTGTAATTCAAGATGAAAATGATAAGATTTGTTAGTGAACTGAGGTATAAAATTCAATGCAAGGATTGAGGTGAAGTAGTTATCTGTGATTCGACGGAAATGATTGGAAGATCCCTGTGTGATGGGAAATGTGAAACTTACACTGAGAAATTGAGATGTGTACAGAACTTTGAAAAAATTTAGCAATTATGGATTAGGGATTATGTTATGAACCATGGCAAGTGATTAGTCAAAGTAAAAGAGTAAACAATCTGTGAGAAGAATAAGCAAGGAAGAGATAATGGACTACAGACTGAACGGTAACAAGACAGAAGGAACTATTACGAGTTAGAAAATGTGTACGAAATCACGAAGAGAATGTGGATTATTATAACCGTGATTATGTTATAAACGAGGTCAGAGGAGTAACCGAAACAAAAGTAAACTACCAGTGAGAAGAATGACACGAGAGAGTAAGATGAATTAACTTATATGTAACAGGTGTATATTATACCACTACGACTAAGAGTATGGGGGCAGCCCATGTGGTAATACAGAACAGTTTTGATGTTATATACAGAGGTGATACAGACACCAAATGGACTGGGTCCATGTGTGATCTGGAGTGTACGGAGTACCAGTTTTGCCGTCATATACAGATATATTATGAGTATAAAATTTCTCTGTGCACTGGGTGCATGTAATATGAATTGATAGTAGGAAGATCTCAGTGGGGCCTATGTGCCAGGAGTGTATAGCTATCTCGGTGCGGGTTAAGTTCCCGGAGACTAGTAGTATTTGATATGAGTAATGAGAAATGAGGAAGTATTCCACATTGGGTAACGGTTAGTATGGTAGAGATAATTTATGTGAATGCACAAAGAAGAAACATTCGGGGGATGCCTTAGAATAGGGACAGCTAGTAGTAAGTCGTTTTTACGGCATGGATCATATGGGTGGATTCTCTGATCTGTGAGTCATGGCATCTGGGGCCCTTAGGACAGCAAGAGCTCGAGGGGTTAAACCTGTGAATGTTGTTACCCACTGTATTGGGAGAGTTTTTCCATATGGTTAACGCAAGATGCGAGGTTATATATTTGTAAATGGACAATAGTATGTCAGGTTTGGATATAAGAGTTATGGCTTAGTGTGCAAGAACTTCGAAGTGTGATAGTGAAGCACTATTGTGGGTGTAAAGAAAGTTTGATGAAATAAATTTTGTCTCTAAGTGAAGTAGTAAGTTAGTTGGAACCCTCGTCTTATGACCAAAAAGGGATGATAATGTGAGTTAAAGTTGACAGAATGAGTAAGTGTCCTTCTAGGAAGGCTAGTGATGATCAAGATTTCAGGTAAAACAGTAAAGTATTAGCCCTAAGGAAAAGATAAATTGAAATAGAGTCAAGTGCGAACGTGTATTCATAGATGGGAACTATAGTTGTAATTGATTACCAAAAAGTGAATAGCTTGGTTTTGCTGGTAAAGTAGGTTGAGAAATGTTGTATGTAATCGCATATGCCACTTATGGTGGAAAGTGTGTGGAAAATGCACCATGATTGATGATGTTTTGATTAAGTACTAATGAGGTATGGACAAGTGTTTTTGGTAATTTTGAATATTCTGAGAGACTGATATACCAACTGGGGGTAAATTATAGAAGTGGTGGCAATAATGGAATTGATTTTAAGTGATTTGATAATTAAGTGTCAAGGATTCCTAGTGAATAGGACTTGTATATGAGAGATATGGCATTTTGAATAGTCCATCAGTTAATAGTGAAGTGGGTCGGAAATTGATTTGTTCCAAGTGTTAAGTGGAAGTGAGTAAAGCTGTAAAGTAATAGTATTTTGAGTTTGACATCCAGGATTAAATGAAGTATGATTACGAGAAAGATGTATAAATGAGTGGAACATAAGGTTAAGTTGTAACATCGGAGTGGAATGAAAATTGAAAATAGTTAGTGGGTGAAAATATTAAGCATGAGTCCTCGATATGGAGGACATTGATGAGTGTGGTTTTTAAACCGTGAGAGGTCTGAGTATGGAATTGAGCTGACTGAGTGGATAAAATTGAGATGGTTCAGTTGACGAAAAGAGTAACAGTGAAAGCAAATTATGAATATGATTACTAGATGGGAAGATTCAGGAGTGTGTGTGGTTAAAAGAACCTTAAAAGGTTAATCGAAGATATAAACGATTGTGAGGATTGTGAATTTCATATCATGAAGAGAAAGATATGGTTATGAATACCTAAGAAGAGGTAAAGACACGTGACAAGGAAAAATAAAGTATAGGAGTATAGAATTTAATGTGGGTAAGAATTATAAGAAACAACAAAGTGCCCTGGAAACTAGAAATGATGTGCTTCGGTGAAAGCTAAGAAAACAATGAAATAATAAGAGCAGTAACAGTAATGGAAAGGACTAGTATGTCTGAGTACGGTTGAAACAGTGAGGACAGCGAAAAGAGTTAAGTACTAAAGAAAGTGTGAAGATACATGAAAACAGATAGTCTATTATGGAAACAACTAGAGATTTTTGGGGACGGCATTGGGACAGAAAGACAGATGAAGATGAAAATGAGATGAAGTGGGACAGACAAATTGTAATGTGGTCGTCTATTATCGATGAATTGGTGAAAGTGTAACCGTAAGCCGTGAAGAGCTTAAAGTATTGCGAATTGAAGGTCGTGGCGCCATAAATGACAAGTGTAAAATGAGTACATGATGAATTACAGTGAGTGAAAAAGCAACAGTGATTTAAGGAAACAGTGAAAGATATAATGAGTTAAGGGGTCAGATACCCGAAGTTATCAAGTTTGTGAAGGACTCAGTAATCATGGATACCACAGGGATGAGATTTTCGATTACACCCCGTGTTACGGGACCGTTAAGATGTAATTTTGCGGACAAAATTCTAAAAGGTGGGGTGATTATAACACCTCACAATTCTAAAATAAGTAATTAAAGTGTTAAGTGAGAAATTAAGTGAAGGATTAGTGAAAATCCCAAAGATTAGGCCAAAATACAAAGAAAGGGCAAAACGGTAATTAGCCAACACGCAACCCTAGGAAGGAAAAAAATTGAGCAGGAGGTCTCAGATGATAAAAATAAGCCTGGAAATGGATTCAGAACGAAAAATTGAGTGGATAGGCAAGTTTCAGAAAAATCAGTGAATAGTGTTTTTCGCGGGTAAAAATACCGCAGTCAGATTGCACCGTAAAACGTGCCAGTGGAATTTTGAGCTCTAGGTTTCAAATATTGATTTTAAATGGTCCATAGAAATAGGAAATATGATTTCTGATAATATTTGAGGGATTTAAGTCAATTTGTGGAAGTTTGTCAACGGAGCGCGCTGTACCTTAAAGCAGTGTTTTTCCGAACAACCGGAAAGCTCCAAATTTTTATCTGAAAGAGTAAAATTAAAGGATTTTGTTAAGATGAAAAATTATAATTTCTCATTAGGTTTTTAAATTGTGAATTTTAGTGATGACCGGAGGGAAATTCGGGTGAGTTTTAAATCACGTGGGATCCGGTACCCAGTTAAAGTTAATAAAACACTTGAAATCTCCTATTCATCTTCAATTTCTCCCGTCTTCTTCTCTTTTCCAGCAGCAAATCACAGCCATTTCACCATTTTTGATTCAAAATTTTCCTTTGGCCATAACTTAGCCATTTCTCCACCGAATTCAACGATTCTTGTCTTGAATCTTGATGGAAAACACCTTCTGAACCCATTGGTACCACTTTTGAGCCTTGAAACCGCTTATTTGGGGAGATCTACACCAAAATCAGATCCGAAATTTTGGAAATCTTTGGTGTTCATGAAGCTTTTTCATGCTCCAATGGTGGAGTATGCTTAGGTGGAGCCATATACCATGCAATTGGGTAAGTTATTTCAACATTTCATTGGTTAAATTTTGAGTTGTGATAATTGCCCCTAAAGAGGGATTTTGTGATATGTGGTGTTAGAGAGCTCAAATGGAAAATGTCTATTAGATGATAATGTCTTAGAATGATGTATTAATGCTAGAAATGCAATGAAAATTTTAAGCGGAAAAAATGGATTTTTAACTTAGAAAAAAAAATGGGTGCATGAAATGGAATTTTTGAGTTTTTTGTTAATGTGTGATATAGTGAATTGTAGTGTGATTATATGATATTATGAAGTGATTATGTGAGTGGTCGACCATAGGAATTGAGTGGAAATCCTTGGTTTGGATAACCAAGATTCGGCCATTTATGTATAATTGGGCAAATTGATGTTTTAGAACACTTTGGTGTTGTGTTGTGTAATGGAAAAGTTATTAGATGGGTTGTGTGGTGATTGGCATGTGGAAGAATCAATGTAAAAATAATAAGTGTTGAAAGTGGCAAAATGTGCCTAAAGTGCAATATTTCGCAAAATGTTGCGTAAAAGTCGTAAAACCGAAAAATGGCGAGTGAACTAGCCTTTGGGTAACCTAAGTAAGTGAAATAAAATGAGAAAGAAAATTTAGAAAAATAAAACCCAAAATAACACTATGTAGGCCGAACCCTTAGTGGAGGGGAGAGGAAATCTGACGTTTTCGCGTTTTGACGTATTTTGACTGAAACTGACGGCTGTGCATGGTTGTACAGGTTGCCGTACGTGGATATAAACTTGGAACAGTGAAACAGTGGATTGCCCTTGGTCCTGGATCAAGTGGATTGAGGTGTTCCCTGTGTATCAAGCTATGAGTGGAGTTTCTGCGGAGCTCAGTGGACGGATAAAAAGAAAGGTAACCTCTTGGTACTGGGGCTTGTTCCCCTTTTTGTGTTCCACCTTGCTAGTTGATGGCAATGGTAGGAAGTGTGTATGAGTATTGTAGAACAGCATGAGCATGCATGTGCATTATCACAGTGGGTACTTATGTACCAGATCTCTGGCCAGTAGATATTTTTAGCCTTCGGGCAAGTGTTTCCGGACTACCACTGGATAGGTCTCCGAGAGGGAGTTCCAGTTGACCCAGGGTCGTGGTGTGTTATCCGGATATGAGCACACTAGGTTGTCTCGGGTGTATATGGTTGGAAGGGGTACCTTGGTGGGTTGTTCTATGAACACGCCAGGGGTAGTACCCATAGGCGTATAGCCGAGGACATGGCGTGGTATTGGTAGCTACCATCCCGCATGTCGTAGTTGTTCTGATATATTCCCCCTTTCTCTAAATCCCTTGCTTTATCCCGTTTTATAACAGTGGTGTTGTTTTATTGCTATTGATATACATCGAAGTGAACCATTGGGCGGAGTTTTCTCCAGAACCTCTTGGTTACTGAGATATATCCGTATATCTCACCCCGTCTCGGGGCATTATTTCAGGGTGTACCAGTGGATATAAAGCAGCGGGCAAGAAGCCCGCATGATGACGAGTGGAGCAGTGGTGTAGAGTTTAGCTATCATGTCATTTTAGTTTATGGATTTATTTGGCAAGTGAAGTTGTAATATGTAAATATTTGTAGTCTAAAGTTAAAGTTGTAATTGTAAATGTAATCCAGTGTTGTAAATGTACCATGGATGTATGCATTATGATGGAAGGGCTTTAGGCCCATTGTAAGTTTATGATTACCCGCATTATGGTTTATGCATGAAACTTTTATGTTTTAAGTGTATATTGGATTGGGTTGTAAGTGCCCCAAGGTGTTGTTGGTCCTTGTGTGTGCCACCCATTGGATTTTGCTGGATTTCAGGTGTATTAGTAGTGTTAAACAGGTTATGCAAATTTGGGGATTTTAGGAAATACAAAGGAAACTCTGGCGAATTTTCTGTAGAATTGGCAGTTTTTGGGTGAACTTTGGAAGAGCGTATCTCTCTCCATAGTGGTCCGATTGGGACGTGTCATATGCCATTTTGAAGCTTAAGATGTCCCCTACATTGTGTCAAAAGCCTAGGTTCATTGGTGGTGTGCGCAGCCCATGGGGGCTGTTGTCACGCACTGCCCTGTTCTGGCCAGTACCAGTGGGCAGATTCGGGCCTGTGTTGGGAAATTAATTCCCGCTTCGTTACTTGGTCAAATTAAGCGTACGATATATCAAATCGAAGTTTGAGGTGTCTAGTTTATGGTGTAAAAGTTTGAGAGGCAGTGTCCTTGTGGTTAGGTGCAGTTTATTCCGTGAAGTTTGGACGTTTTAGGCTGTTTCGGAGTTGGTAGGCAATGTTGTTTGTCCAACTTCAAACGGCGATAACCGGAGCTCACGAGCTCGGAATTGAGTGTGTGATAGCTTGATAGAAATGTAAGTGAATAAGGAAAAAAGATAACCTGGAGTTTAAGTTTGGATTTTTATTTTGTGTTCGTAGAAAAATAGTTTGGCAAATCCTGTTAAGTGGTAAAAATGTAAAAAGTGAGGAGTTGGCTAAGTGGGTTTATGGGAACCCCTTAGTATCTTGTAGGTAATAAAATAAAGTGTATAAATAGTTAAGAAAGTCTTCCGCTAGTGTTTCAGTTACAGTCATAGCTTTGTATTATTACGCTTTTTATACTTTTACTGTTCGCGTAATAATCGGAAAAAGTTTATTCTCATTTTTATAAATGAACTGCTGTGATTGTAACTGCGCTTAATATCATAATTAATGTTAACAATACCGGTACGTAACGGGCTGTTACAATTATCCTGCCATTTTTTCTTTTTAGTTTCTTATCCTAAAATATAGAATAGAATATAAAAAAGAAAAATATTGAATTAAAAAATAGAAGATTAAATAATGAAAAATATTTTATTAATCAAACTCACTTAGATACTTAAAGTCAAAGCAATTTCAAGCGGTATTTCAATTATGTCCTCTTATCCATTTAACTCTTCTAGCCTGTTATAACCCTTCACTAATATTATCTTATAATATTTCTTTTAATTATTTTTAAGTTTCATTGACTTTTGCCTACTACCAATTGTACCCCAAAATGCACATTGTTTGCACTTTTTTAAAAAATGTCTTATTTTTGTCTAATTAGATTTTTAACCTAATTAGACCATAATTTCCATGATTAATCCATCAATCATATTATAATTCCATATTACACAGGTTAATATTATTATAATTCAAGCCTAAAAAAATATACCAGACTCGTTTAAAGTAAAATCTAGTTTGTCTCTTACCCAATTTCCACCTTTAAATTCTATAGCAAATGAAAAATTGTAACTTGTGAAAACGTAATCCCTTGAAAATAGTCTAAAATTTAAATGTTTAAAATGCGATTCCTTGTTGAAATATAACGTTGTGACAAAAGCTACTTATTAATAATTTTATGAATTATTTTAGTTTCTTATGAAGTAGGTGTGATCTTATTGATGAGAATAAATCTCAATAGCTCAAGCTTATTAAATTAGCTTGCATAAGAGCACACGTGTTATTTAAAGTTAGTTGTTCTTTTAAACTAATTCCTAATTTTCCGGAAGATAGTTAGTAGTTAGATTAGTTAACTTTCTTTCTTTGGATATACTTCAGAGCTTCTTGTAGCTTGTGTATAAGCTTGTATCAATTCTTCTGATCAATAGATTGATTCATTTTTCTTCTATATGAGTTTCTTGGATTCTAATATGGAATCAAAGCTCTCAAGAGATCTCTGGTATCGTCATTTTCATTCTGTTCTTGATCTTTTTTTCTTTGATCTTTGCTTTATTCAATCTTTGAAGCTTTGAAGTTCCTCATCAATGGTGAACCAGAGTTCTCTTCCAGATCACTTAACAAATCCAACAAACTCTCTGTACCTTCACCCTAATGAGAACCCTTCAACAACACTCGTCAGCCCTCCTCTGAATGGACGTAACTTTCACACTTGGTTACGTGCCATGAAAGTGGCTCTTCTCTCCAAAAATAAGTTGTGCTTTGTTAATGGAAATTTTGTAGTTCCAGATGAGCACGATCCTCTCTTCCCAGCTTGGGAACGTTGTAACACAATGGTGTTATCTTGGATTCATAACTCAATTGTTGAATCCATCTCAAAGTCAATTCTCTGGATTGAAAAGGCTGTTGACGTATGGAGTGATTTGCATGAGAGATTTTGCAATCTGATTTCTTCAGAATTACAGATCTCCAAGACGAAATTCATCGCTTGTGTCAAGGAGAAAAATCTGTAAGTGATTATTACACTGATATGAAGACACTAAGGGATGAGCTTTACACTCTTCATCCTCTACCGAGATGTTACTATGGTACTCTCGATGAAGTAAGAAAATCTAGAGAACGTGATCAGGTAATCAGATTCCTGAAAGGCCTAAATGATCAATTTTCACATGTTCGATCACAGATCATGTTGATTGAACTGCTTCCTCGTATGAGCAAGGCCTTCTCTCTGGTTACACAACAAGAACGCCAGCTAAATTGTGGAGTTTACAATGAAGCTTTGGTGTCAAAGGCATATGTTGCAGATCAACATGGAGTTCGAAATGTGACACCTAACTCTAACAAGTTCAGATCTGCAAAGCCAAGAGGAACCAAACAGGATCCTCTAAGAATCTTGAGCTTACTGAGAAGTTGTTATCTCACCCCTTTTGGGGGACATCATTTCAGGTACCCATGGTAGCAGTGTGCAGTCTAAGGGAAAGGTCCCGACTATGGAGTAATGGATTGTGGATGCTGTTTATTTTATGCTGTTACGTTGTTATGTGGCATGTGTAGTGTTTTGACATGCCTAGTTAATTTTTTTTGAGACTATGTGCTATAAGTAATAATGCTCAGTATTGCTATTAATTGAGCTTCTGGATTATGTCTGTAATTGTTACAAGTTATGTTAGATGCATATGATGAGGACATATAAACATGATGTATGGATTTATTAATTTGGGCACTTGGCCATTATGTATGTACTGACCCTAGATGAGATTGCAATCTGTGTGGGACTTGCAAGCTGTCTGTCATATAATTATGTCTATCAGATGTACTTGTGCGTGAGATTCTTATCTCCCTGTTATCCATCAAACAATCGTTATGCTGTCCGTGAGAGTCTGGCATAAATGACACTTGTTGTCATATCCGGTTAGTCAATGGTCACTAATACTGGCTAATGGTATTAATTAGTGGATGTATGTTCTCAATATACGCTTTCGCAATATCTCATGTGAACTTTTTTAGAAATGTTTTCATAAAATGTTTTGGAAAACGTTTATTCGAATTTTTACAAGACGTTTATTAATCTTTAAATTAAATCTTCCGATGTGAACACTATAATATCATGATGTTAACAACCGGAGTACTATAGGGTGTTACATAGAGACACATACCCAAAAAGGGGTACTACTGATGTTATCAAAGATAAAATAAAAACGATAGGCAAATAGGTACTTTGTTAAACATCCTTTAGGCTTCAATGGAGCTAACATTTTCCATCAGTCTCATCGAGCATCTTCGTCACATCTAAGATCTATTCCATTTAAGTTTATCCTAATTTTGAGGATTCCTTGGCCATTTGATCATCCATCAACTTATTCTCTGCTTCAATCTTGTGTGGATGAGAAGATCTTTCTCTCCTGTTGTTTTAAGGAGTGCATGTTCAATCTGAACCCTACGTGGAAATTAGATCAGTCATAAAAAAATTATTGGAATGTAGAACATATATAATGTTTCATTATTTGAATGATACATACCTGGTTATCTATTCCAACTATCTTTCTTGTCTTATTTTCATGTTTGGGCGGATAACTTTCCCAAAGAACAAACTGGATTACTTCTTGCTTTGATCGAAATTTCTGTTGCAGTGTTAAGTGATGAAAATACTGCACAAGCAATTATATATATTAGTTGTCAATGCAAGCTAGCATATTTAAATTTTTGTGAAGATATGATTTGCAACCAAAATTATTAATTATAAACAAACTAGCTATATAATTTCTTCTTCAAAATGGCATATAATATTTATCATAATTTGGAATACAAAATCTAATGGAAAGGTAATCTTATTATGCATTAAAATAATTTGTAGGCTTATCTTACAACATCTCGCATCCCGTTATGTCGTTCCCTTTGTTGCATGTTCCAATGTTGTATTTTTTGATTCATTGAAAATTCGCGTGCATAATTTCCATATTTGATTGATTGTACCTGTTGCAAATTTTCCATAATATATTGTTCAAAAATATATTTTGTATATTATAAATTACATGTTGAATTGTTGCATTTCAACTAACATGAATGCAAACACATATAGAAAAGCAAGACAAGGGATTTTTTAAGGTTCAAAAACTAGCTCCATAACTTGTCTACGTCAATGTTATTTTTATTAAAAACTTCTGGAAGTTCAAATTGAAATGAAATTTCCCCAACCAAATTATTACTTGGCTTTCTTCCTCTTTTTTGCTTAGACTAAAAGCAAAGACCATCATATAACTTATAATTATACGATTTTATGGCAAGAATAAGATACTCTGTTAGTGTAACCTAACGATTGATATAATGAAACCTATTTTACACTGCCACAGCATAAATTTCACTCACTCAAAAACTAATAGAATTAGAAGCATTACTTTATTTGGTGCAATATTGGTGCAACATCGGCATCCTCTATTATGGGGACAATAGCTAATGCATGTTTAGGAGCATCTTTTCGCATTTGCTAATTCTTGTATTTCTTTGATAAATTCCTGATTCAAAGACAAACAAAGTTGTTAATACACTTACCTATATGAAGTTTTTAAATATATAGTCCTACAACAATTATATGCAGACAATTAGACTCACATACTGACATTTGATCTTTTAGGGGTTTAGAAACTAGGTCAAGTAGACCATGCTGAATCTGAACCCTATGCTGAAAACAAGAACCTTCACAAAAATATTATTGTAATTTAGAAAGTATATAATATTGAATTACTTGAATAACACATACCTAGTTATTTATGCCAGCTTATAGTGTCTTTCTTTTCTTATTTCCATGTTTAGGAGGATAAGTTTCCCAAAGAACAAACTGGATTACTTATTGCTTTGAACGAAATTTCTATTGCGAAGTTAAGTGATGAAAATACTGCACAAACAATTATATATTAGTTTTCAATGTAGGCTAGCATATTTAAATTTTCTTGAACATATGATTCGCAACCAAATTTATTAAATATAAACAAACTAGCTATATAATTTATTCTTCAAAATAGAAAATATATATGATAATTTGGAATACAAAATATAATGGAAATATAATCTTATTTTGCATTAAAATAATTTGTAATCCTATCATACAACATCTCGCATCCCGTTATGTCGTTCCCTTCGCTGGATGTTCCAATGTTGTAGTCTTTCAGTCACTGAAAATTCGTGTGCATAATTTCCATATTCGATTGATAGTATCTGATGCAAATTTTCCATAATATATTGTTCAAAAACATATTTATTATATTACAAATTACAGTTGAATTTTTTCACTTTAAGTAACCTAAATGTAAACACATAAAGAAAAGAAAGACAAGGGATTGTTTAAGGCCCAAAAACTAGCTTCTTACCTTGTCCAAGTCAGTGCCATTTTTAGTTAAATCTTCTGGAAGTTCAAACTGAAATGAAATTTCCCCAACCAACTTATTACTTGGCTTTCTTCCTCCTTTTTTCTTAGCCTAAAAGAAAATACCACCATATAGGTTACAATTATGCAGTTTTGAGGCAAGACTAAGAAAGTCTATTAATGTAATCCATTGATTGATATAATGAAATCTATTTTACACTACCACAACTTGATTTTCACACACATAAATTAACAAAAGGAGAAATTCAATAATTAAAAGCATTACTTCTTTTGGTGCAACATCAGCAGCATCCTCTATACTTATCAAAGATATGGGGACTATAGCTAATGCACGTTCAGGATTATCCTTTGCATTTGCTAATTCTTGTATTTCATTAATAAATTCCTGATTACACAGTCAAACAAAATTGTTAATAAACTTACTTGTGAGAAATTTTAAACTCTATTACTGATATTGATCCTAATTATTGATATAATGAAATCTACTTAACACTACCACATTTGAATTTTCACTTACTCATAAAATAGTAGACAGAGAATTTCAAGAATTAAAAGCATTACTTTGTTTGGTGCAAAGTCAACAATCTCTGCCCTTAACGATAAGGTCTTGGTCTCAACAAATTTAGTACTTGGCTTTCTTCCTCTTTTTTCCTCATCCTGTGAGCAAAGACCATTTATAAGTTACATGGACAATCTCCATTAGTCCCATATGTTTGGGAGCCAAGCCCCCTTAAGATAATCAGATTCACTTACTAATTGTTCCTTGTCCAGAGTATCATTTTGAGGTTGTATGTCTACTAACACAAACTTCTCTTCCGCACAAGGTTTGTTAGATTCTTGCATCATTGAGCTTGCCTTATGACATTAACATTGTTAGGCTCTTATGCCATTGAACCTATTACCAACACACTAAGCTCTTATTCCATTGAACTTGCAATAATTCTTATAAGGAAAAGAGAGGTTAAAGAAATTATAAGGCGATAAAAGGAGTTTCATTACATCATATTCATATCAAAACTTGCCTCGTACATATCACAAATCATAGTTTTATTGGCCATTTGGTTTTTTGATTTTCACTTTAGGGGAAAAATAAATAAATTTTGGATTATCCCAAAATCACAAATTTATGCATGCTAAGATATATACATATGTAGCCAGAAAAAAGAGTTTCATCATATGTCATGTGAAATAGAGAATCTATGACATTTAGAACAAATAAGCTATGGAGTCGGGAATATTACCATTCACTTTATAATACTTGATTTTTGAACCTTGCAATTGAACCAATCTAAAGTAGAGCAGAGAGAAGTAGATGAATGGAGAGAAGCGAGATGCAAGACGTCTTCGATTGGCAAATGTGATTTATAATTAAAGAAGGATGAAATGGAGAGATCAAGAAGAAGTGAAGAACTATTTGTGCGGCGCACCAACATGAAAAGTGAGAAGCTTGGGTTTTAGGGTTATTTCCATGCCATTTAATAATGATAGTTTTCCTCTTACAATTACTTTATTACCCTCATCCTTTTACAACAAAGATATTAATATAAATTGCGTGAAAATATATCTTTATTTAGAGAGAGATTATATTTACAACCACTTTTATTCTTTTATTTACTTTTGATCAAAATCAAATTAGCGGTTACAAAATAATATTTAGTGAGAGCTGTTAATTTGATTTTGATCCAATAACAATAAAAGTGGTTGTAAAGGAAAGAGGTGGTTGTAAATATAACCTTCCTCCTTTATTTATGCTTAAATGAGATTTTTATCTTTATAAATATAAGCAATTTTTTGAATAGAATATAAAAAATAGAAAAGAATAAGATATTACTATCTTGCATGCAACATTTGGTAATTTTAGAATTAATTATTTTATTTTGTGTTCAATGATTATTAAAGTAACAAGACATTTTTAATTAGGAATTTGAAATTTATAACTTGGACTTGTTAAATAGTTTTGTGTTGTTTTATGATTATTTTTTAGAATTTTGCATTTAGATTATTGGGTTGTATATTTTCTTACTATTTGAAAGAAAAGAGTTATCGTTCTCAGGGAACAGGTTGAATTAGCTTTTTTTCCTTCTATTAATCTGAATTAATAATCCTTTAATTGGAATTAATAATCCTTTTTATATTTGGTTTATGGTAAAAAGAGATCTTTATTATATTCTAATTAAAACATCAAAATATGATCTAACAGTGAGAAATTTTTAACAATGTAAAAGGCTTCTGAGTATGTTAAAATCATGGATGACACAAAAGATATTGCATTCCTGCAATTTCGTTCAAAGCCACAGCAAGTTTATCCCAAATTCCGAAGCACTACAACTAGTTAGGTCGAAACTTCCCAGAATTAACCTTAACATTCAAGATCATCTTTTTCCAAAGGATCTTGAATGTTACAGAAAATTATCAGAATACACCCTTGATTATCCCTAATCCAAAGGGGTTCAATCGATCCTTAACAGAAGCGCATTTCCCAAATTGCTTCTGTTGAAGAACTCAAGGTTCATTCCCATGAATCTCTTGAGTTGAAAAATTAAAAGAATCATTCGAATAAGAAAAACGCAGCAATAACAAAGAACTAATTAAGAAATATGCATCCAGTCATTCGAACATACCCAGAAAAGAAAAGATTCAAAAACCCATATCTGAAACACTATAATATCCGAAAAATAAAAGCAAAGATACCAAGTATTTCAGAAATTAAAACGGATTCTTCAAACATTACAGAACCCTAACTCGATCTACAGTAAAGACTCCAAAGAAATCTACCGTTACACAGCAGATCCGCAACTCCTCTCCCTTGTAGATGCGTTGTCAAAGCCCTCCAAGGTCAAAGATGATGGACGAACGAAGCAAGCGAACAGTAGATCCACACACAAGAAAAGAAAACGAAAAGAATCTCTCAAGAACAGAGAGTATTCGGACGAAAGAAAAGAGAAGAAAAAGAAAACTCTAACGAAACTTGTCTCTGATTCTCTAAGAAAAGTATTCTAAAAGCTATATCTAAAAATCTGCATCCTTCTTCTATTATATCTTTTTTTCTTTTTTTCAAAACCATCATCAGCTTCTTCTTTCATCACAGCCCTTCATTTCCTCCAATCTAACGGTCCAGACTGCTCCCTTCTTTTTCATTTAATCTGAAGATAAAAATAAATAAAATAAGTGAGTAAAAAGACAAATATTACCATTTTTACTTCTTACCTTCAATTTTTACAAAGATCCTTACTTAACTCAATTGAGCTTAATTTACCTGCAAAAACACTAATTAATAACCCAAAGACATTTAAATATCATAAAATAATATAATATAATTATATATAAATATGTGCTAACAAAATACCCCAAACTTAACCAATTGCTTGCCCTCAAGCAATCAACAAACTTTTATCAGAAAATAAGATCAAATTCAGAATCACTTAGCACTATTAAATTAAACTTAATAACTTAGATAAATTTATCAACTCTCTATGCAAAACATCACACTCCTTAAAGCATTGACCAGGTTTAATGTTAACCAATTCCCTCATCTTATTAATCATCTAACTCCAGTCAATCAGTAATTAAAGAAGCATTCAATCAAAACTCATGCACATTCAATCAGTTGCAAACCTTAATTTAAACTGGTTCAATTGACAATCCACTGAATTCCTTTTCAGACATTTTCAATAAATCACACTTTTTTTTTATAAGGAAGGATCACTCATTGTCATCATGCATGAATGTTTCCAATCTACACAACCATTCAGAAACTTGAAGTCCAACATGCTACTTCCATCATAGGGTCTTTAGAGCTTGTAAAGAGGCAGGGCTAGGATCTTTGTTTTTCTAGTCACTTGGCTAACTAAGCTAACCCTTTAGTGTCTAACTAATTCTCATTAGCTTTTCTGATATTTTTGCCTAAACAAGACAAAGGGAAATTACTGACTTTCTTCTCCCTTTTGTATTGATTACCTCTTTTATTTTTTTATTCCTTTTTTTTTATTTACAATTTTTTTTACTTTTGCCTTTTTCCTTCTTCTTTTAAAAAGTAAGCTCAGAGATCTTTTTATTTTTTAAAGACTCATTTTTTTTTACAAGATCACTTGTTCTCTTTTTTTTTTTTTTACCTCCTGACTTTTCCTTCTTTTTCTTTCCCTTTCTTTTTTACAACCAATTTCCCTTTGCCTTATTTAGCTTTTTGTATTTCTAAGCTAACGAGCATTAGCTAAACACTAAAGATAGCTGTATAGGGTAGACAAGGAATTTGGCTTATAATATCAGGATGAAACAGAAAAGAAAGGCTCAGGCTCAAATAAAGGGACCAAGGGATATAATTGAAGGGTAAGGCTTTTGGCTCTAGGCTAAATATTCAGAAACAATGCCCCAATCACACAGAAATAGCATATCGGTCATCCAAACAGAGTGCAGCATTCAAAACATCAATACATAATAACCAATGATCACTCTCAAAGGAATAGAGTGTTTAGGTTCAAAATACCTCACATAGGTTGTTAACCAGTGGTTTATCAGTGAATCAGCAAATCAGAGGTTTCAACAAAATTGAAAGGCATGCCAATTGATTTTAAACTTATGTAAACACTGATCAACTAAGTTAAATCCTTAATTGACTAGGAATTAAATTAAATTAAATCTGGTTATACTCAAGCAATGATCATGTTAAGCACATCAAGCTATAAATTATTTCCAAGTTACTATAAATTCAGCATACAAAACAGAGTAAATTACAAAAACAAAAATAAGTGCTCTTCAGCAGATACAGAAAGATTATTGGTGAAAGCATATGATTACAAAAATCACCCCAAACTTAAAATTAAGCTGGGTCCTCACAGCAATACAAAATAATAAATTGAAACGTAAAGTAATAAGTAAATAAATAAATAAATAAATAAATAAATGAACAAATAAATGAACAAAATTAATGAATAAAGAACCTGGGTACCAATCACTGGATATCAGCTCTCAGAAAAAGTATCATCTACATCGACCACGTCATCATCGGACCCCTGCTCAGCAGCTCTTGACGTCCCCTCATCACCAATTTGTTGTAATAGATGGGCTGGAATTTCAGGAAACTCATCTTGGGGGAAGGTCTCTTGATAAGATTTCTTACAGCAATGTCTAGAGGTTTTGATATATGTAATCAACCCCTTTACACATTGCTGCAATTCCATGATTTGATCTTTCATCTCTGAGACCTGGCCCTTTTCTGCTCGTTTAGGAGGCTGAGTCTCTGAGACCTGGCCCTTTTCTGCTCGTTTAGGAGGCTGAGTAGAAGATGTTTTTCTTTTTTTACGCAGGCTGGACTCAGCTATCCTCTTCAGGCAGACTTCATTTATTGGTGAATTAGGGATTGGGACCATTTCCCTGTCTTCAGAAGAGGGTGGGACTCCAGCTGCATCACATAACAGCTTTACCAGACATGGGAAATAAAATGCTCCTGTGGTTTTCTTAGAGTTCGCACACAGCTCCTGGTGGATCAGCCTTTCGGGGTAGAACGACAAGCCTTGCATTATGCAGTAAACCAACACACCAACTCTTGTTGTTAAGTGGTTCATGTGCAACTTAGGGAAGATGCGGTGCCTCACAAATTTGGCCCAGACTTGAGCTTCCTTGGTGAGCTCATTCGTTAACATTTTCTCAGAATCCCATTTTGTATTGGGATTTCCCGTGAGGACCTTTGCCATTATTGAATGAACGTTCGGTAGAGTTCTGTCTGTTAGAAACTTCAAGTACCAGTTATAATCCCCCTCTTTGAGGTTATAAATCTCTTGAATCTTGGCTGGGGAGATATCCACCAGCGTCCCTCGAACGAGGACTTGTTGAGGCTCATTCTCATCTGGGAAGTTAGCCACGAATTCGTGAACCAACCGGACAGGTACTTGAACAGAAGGGTGACTTGCAAAAGTTTCCCATTTCCATGGTGTCACATGTTGCCAGACGAACAACTCCATGTATCCCCCCTCTTCAGTTAGGTCGAATCCTCGTTCATAATGAATGCGCAGTTTGCCTGATTCCAGCTCCTTGAGGCGTTGTAATACTCTTGCTGGAACAGGAGGTTCTTGAGAGGAGGATGGTTCGGCTGCTGATTTTCTAGTCTTTTTACCACGGAGAGCTTTAGTTTTTAGTCCACCGTTCATGGTTCTTGGTGGCATTGTTACTGAGTATGATTCAGTAACAATTCGAGATAAGAATTATTTGTTAGTAACTAATAATTATAATCAGCAATAATAAAATAAAATAAATAAATAAAATAAATAAATTATTTCATAATTTTTAGAATATATAAATAATAAAATTAACAGAATAGAAAAAAAAATTAATTACTACTCAGAATTTTTATATCAGACGAAGAACAAATACACAACAGTGAAAGCAATGTAACAGATTTACCACTTAGAAACATCTAAAAACTTTCACAGGTACATGCAAAAAAAAAAAAAAATCAAAAATCAGGGAGTGCTTGCACTTATATAAAATAGAAAAATCGAAAAATAGAAAAGAAAAATAAATATAAATATAAATATATAAAAAATTAAAATTAAAAACCTTTTCATGAAATCAAATCCCGAACAAAATAAAAATAATTATTATAAACCAGAAACAATAAAAAGAAAATAAGTAAATAAATAAAAAGAATAAATAAAAAGAAAATCCCTTACAAACAGAATCGGGTTTGTGTTCATCAAAGGGGAACAAGAACGAAAAAATAAGGGTTGAAGCAATAAATTAAGTTAAGGTTTTCGTAGAACATACCTGAGTTCGCGATAGTGGTGAAGAAATTCGGAGAGAACCGACACAAGGATGTAAGAGATCCGAACCTTTTCGCTGAGCATTAATGGTGTTAGTGGCTCAATGGTGCGCAGTGCTTTGGGAAGGAGAGGAAGTTGAAAAGATCAGAAGGAATATAAAAAAAATAAAATAAAATAAAATAAAATTTGCATCAGAATTTAATAGAACGGAATAAATTAATGATTAATTAATTAATTAATTAAAGAGTAAAAACGGGCTGACCCATTTAGAATCTGGCCCAGTAAAATAAAATAAAAGAATGGGTTAATTGAATAGGACTGGGCTGATAAAATAAGAATCAGGCCCAAGTAAAAAAAAAAAATTGAAAACGGTTTATTCAGTTGGGCTGATTACACTGATGGCACAGCCCAATTCAAATGTAGTCCACTTGCCGAACACCTCCTGTGGTGCAACGTGCCCTTTGAAGGGCATGGGCTCTTGATTTAAAAAGGCCCAAAGGAAATAATGGGGATCAATCCCACGTATTTACACTGCAGGACTTTTTTTTAAGACTACCTGGGTGAATCGATAGGCAAAGAGAGCAAACAAAGATCACTCTCTGGTATGATCGATCAACAGTCAGTGCACATAA
>JAVKPL010006966.1:0-207500 GCA_032173675.1 Gastrolobium villosum
AATTTCTTTTGTTGTTGCCTTGTAAGATTGGGAGGCAATTCTCTTACCACTTTATAGTTGGCAACATCTGCGAACCATGGAGGAACAAAAACTGCCATCACCTTCTCATCAGGGAAATAATCATTGATTTCTTTTCTGAACTATCTTGTAGTTCTTTTGCCTGAATTCTAGAGAGATGATCAGCCACTTTATTTTCCACTCCAATTTTGTCCCGAATTTCCAAATCAAATTCTTGAAAAAGTAGCATCCACCTTAACAACCTTGGTTTTGCATCCTGCTTAGTCATCAAATACTTAATAGCAGCATGGTCAGTAAAAACAACAATTTTAGATCCTAACAGATAAGGTCTAAATTTATCCAATGCATAAACCACTGCTAACATTTCTTTCTCAGTTGTTGCATAATTAATTTGAGCATCATTCAATACCTTGCTAGCATAGTAAATGACATGTAATAACTTTTCCTTACGCTGACCAAGGACTGCACCAATTGCATATGCACTGGCATCACACATGAGTTCAAATGGAAGGTTCCAATCGGGAGCTGTAAGCACTGGAGCTGTAGTAAGCTTTTCTTTCAGTACATGGAAGGCCCTTAAACAAGCATCATCAAATAAAAATTCTGAATCTTTCACCAAGAGTTGGCTTAATGGTTTAGCAATCTTGGAAAAATCTTTGATGAATCGCCTGTAAAAACCTGCATGTCCTAGAAAACTCCTAACAGCATTTACATTTACAGGGATGGGAAGTTGTTCAATCAACATTAATTTTGCTTTATCTACTTCAATCCCTGCCTTAGAAATTTTGTGTCCCAGCACTATACCTTCAGTTACCATAAAATGGCACTTTTCCCAATTTAAAACCAGATTTGTCTCATTGCATCTTTTCAAAACTTTGGATAAATTGTTCAAACAAAAATCAAAACTAGAACCAAAAACAGAGAAATCATCCATAAATACCTCTAGACCTTTCTCCACCATATCTGAAAAGATGGAAAGCATGCACCTTTGGAATGTGGCAGGCGCATTACACAGGCCGAATGGCATTCTTCTGTATGCAAAGATTCCAAATGGGCAAGTGAAAGCTGTCTTTTCCTGGTCTTCAGGCGCTACAGGAATTTGATTGTAACCTGAATACCCATCTAAGAAGCAATAATAAGAATGGCCCGCCAATCTTTCTAACATTTGATCAATAAAGGGAAGTGGAAAATGATCCTTCCGTGTAGCCGTGTTCAACCTCCTGTAATCAACACACATTCTCCAACCCGTGATGGTCCTGGTTGGGATCAACTCATGTTTTGCATTAGTGACGACTGTGACCCCACCTTTCTTTGGCACTGTTTGAACTGGACTTACCCATGCAGCATCAGAAATGGGGTAAATCATTCCTGCATCAAGAGGTTTTACAACCTCCTTCCTTACCACCTCCTTCATTGTTGGGTTCAATCTCCTTTGTGGTTGCCTCACAGGTTTGATATCGTTTTCCAAGAGGATCTTATGTGTACAGAAGGAAGGATTTATGCCCTTTAAATCAGCAATAGACCATCCTATTGCGGTTTTATGAGCTTTTAAAACTTCCACTAGATCTTTTTCTTGGCCTTCTGATAGAGCATTGTTGATGATTACCGGATAAGTATCACCATCTCCCAAAAACACATATTTCAAAGTGTCGGGTAATGGTTTCAACTCAACCTTGGGGGCACCAACCTCCATGTCTTCCACTTTTTCTTTCAGAACTTCTACAGTAAGCCCTTCTTTTTCAAAAGGTACATAATCACGAGCCTTCAACTCATAATCAAGTTCTTGAGGCCGTTCTTTCTTATGTTGAACAGATTCAACTTGGAAACACTCATTATTATCAGCTGGTCTTGTCATCGCTTCTGAAACATTGTAGATGATTTCCTCATCGTTCATTCTCAGTTTAATCATCCCCTGCTCAACATCAATTAGGGCTCGGGCTGTAGCCAAAAAGGGTCTTCCTAGTAACATGGGCTTCTCACTTCCTTCTCCCATATCTAATACCACAAAATCTGCAGGGAAGATAAACTTATCAACTTTGACAAGAATATCTTCTATGATCCCATTGGGTTTCCTTACGGATCTGTCAGCCAATTGGAGTGATACCTCAGTGGGTTTCAATTCCTCAATCCCCAATGATTTGTAGACTGACAAGGGCATTAAATTAATGCTAGCCCCAAGATCACATAAAGCTTTCCCAATGCCAATATCACCAATAGCAATAGGAATATTAAAACTCCCTGGATCACTCAGTTTGTCTGGAATTTTCTGCTGGATAAAAGCACTACACTCTTCAGTGAGTGTTACAGTTTGACATTCCTGCAATTTTTGTTTCCTAGACAAGAGATCCTTCATGAATTTTGCATAACCTGGCATATTGGCTAGGGCTTCTGCAAAAGGAATATTAATATGTAGTTTCTTGAAAATGTCCAAGAATCTATCATAATGTTTGTTGTAGGCTCCCTTCTTGAATCTTTCTGGATAGGGTGCCTTTGACATAACATATTCGTGGCTCAATTCATGCTTTTCTTTTGCCACCACTGGTTGTTCTGCAACCTGCTCTTTTTCTTTTTCTTTTTCTACAATTACCTCAATCTCTGGTTCACTTGCTTTCTTTTCTTGCTTCTCCTTCTCTTTTTCCAGTTCCACAGGTGTTTTTGTTGGAACTGTTAGTACCTTACCACTTCTGGTTGTAACAGCCATACAGTCATCCTTTGGATTGTTGACTGTGTTACTTGGGAATGTTCCTGGACTTCTTTCTGAAAATTGTTTGGCCAGCTGGCCTATCTGGTTCTCCAGGTTTTTAATGGAAGCATTTGTATTTTTATTGTTGGCTCTGGTTTCTTCCATGAAAGCATTGGTGTGTTGAGCCATATCATTGGAAGCCTTAGCCATTTGAGCGAAAGCTTTCTCCCATTCGGCTGGCTCTTTTTGCTGACTCTGAGAAGATTGAGTATAATTATTGCTAGTTTTGAAATCCGTACCTGATCCCTGGGTCCTTCTTTGGAAATTGTTATTATTTCCAGGGAAATTTTGATTTCGCTGGAAATTTTGTTGAGGACGCTGATCGTACCAGATCCCATTCACTTGAAGTGAATCTTCAGATGATGAATTTGGGCACTCATTGGATTCATGACTTTCTTGACATTGGTCACAAATCGGTAGAGTGGTTTGAACTTTTGATACCTGAAATTTGTCAAACTTTTCACTCAAGTTGTCAACCTTCTTAGATAATGAAATCACATCATTATCTGTGGATTTTTTTAGTGCTCTTTGTGTGGGAACAAGCACACTCTCATTTTCATTCCTTGCAAGCTTTTTGATCAACTCAATGGCTTGCTCAGATGTGCTTTCCCGAATAGAGCCTCATGCGGCACTATTTATTATCATCCTGGTTTCTGGGGTGATTCCGTTGAAAAATATCACCACTTTTCTATCATCATCTCCTTCATAATGTGCACATTTCCTGTTTAACTCTTGGAATCTGTTCCAAGTTGCACATAATGATTCTCCTTCCAACTGGCGAAAGTTTGTTATTTCGTTCACCAGCTGATTATATTTCTCCATGGAAAAGAAATGATCAAAGAACTTACTGGATAGATCTTCCCATGTCAGGATGCTGTTTGCTGGTTGTCTCTCGATCCACCTCAATGCTTTTCCCTTAACAGCGAAAGGGAACAACCGAAGCCTGATAGCATCTGTAGATACCCCATTGTGTTTGGTGGTATCACAGACCATCAAGAACCGGTCCATAAATTCATGTGGATCTTCATCATCAGCTCCCGAAAATTGAACTCTTTCCACCAAAGAGATTAATGATGGTTTGAGTTCAAAATTATTAGCCTCCACGTTTGGCCTGACTATGCTGGAATTGGCCCTGTTGAATACTGGAGTCAGAATTGTATTCAACAGTCTTGGAGGTTGATTGTTGGCATTTCCTCCTCGCCCATGACCAACATTGTTGTTTTCGGCCATTTCTTGAATTGGTTGTAAAGATGTGTATTTCAGATCCTCCCAAATGATCTGTCTAGCAGCCTTCCGTAATTGTTTTTCTGTCTTTGTAATTTCAGAATCTATTACAAAGTCTTTAGGTGGAAGTCTACCTCGCATAAAAATTCAGGGAAAATTATTAGTAACACCTGCACAACACAATTAAGAGAAAAGAAAAATAAAAATCTAATCTCAAGAATCTAAGGTTATTGGTAATATTGTAAATACAATCCCCGGCAACGGCGCCAAAAACTTGTTGCGATCTCGGCAAGTATACCGATCGTTTCAAGTAATAAAGTGATAAGAAAGTATCGTCTCCACAGGGATTGATGAACAAGTACTACTATAACCAGTCCTCTTAATTTAGACAGATCGATTAATTGTTGACAAAGAATTGTAACTTAAATTAAATGACAATAAAAGTAAAAGAATTGTTTTTGTATTTTTCTAGAGAAGACTTAAAATAGATGAAGAAATATTTTTATAGAAAAAGTGATGAAAAAGACTGTAGCCAGGGTACATTCACCGATTGCTCCCAATTTTACTTTGGATTTATTCATAAAACCTATTGACATTAACAACTCAGACAAATTATCATCTTTTAGAATAATTAGTTAGATCCCAATCCCTTGGCGATCTAACCCTTTACTTCAATTGGAACCCTAATCCCTTAGTAGTTCCGCCTGAAAATAAGCATTACGTAGATAAATCCCACGACTGCAATCCATACAAGTCTATCCCTAGAACATGCATGGAGAGTCATCTTTATCTCCTTTCAGGATCAAGTATTCCAACATCCCTATTGTGAATCTTGATCCCCAGAATATTATTTCCTATTAGGTTGATCAGATCTAACAGAAACAATATCAATACGCTCAAGATAAAAGATGAAATATATTAATTCAATACATAAAATGGATCAATCCTTGTAGCAATTGTTTACAAAAGGATCATGCCCCTGACTACAGAAATAGATCTAGCCAATCAACAACATGATCGCTGATCTGATTTCAACATAAACTAAAGAAAGAAAATAAAGAAGAATACAAGAACAGAGTGATGAACACGAAGAACGTCTCCTCTAGGTCTTGTGATGTGATTTCAGAGATGCCTTCCTTCAAAGGTTGAGCCTCTTTTTATAAGAGGGATTCTGACCTAATTTGCATTTTTGAATCTTCTAACTTTCGCGCCTCCCGCGCTCAGAGCGCCACTCCCGCGCTCTGAGCGTGGGAGTCACTGCCATTTTTTCCTTCCCGCGCTCTCAGCGCCAACCCCGCGCTGTGAGCGCGGGACCTTCTGTCCATTTTTGCCTTCTCGCGCTCTCAGCGCCACTCCCGCGCTGAGAGCGTGGGAACTTAGGTCTTTTTGATATGTTTTTGCCTCCTTTTGTTCATCTTCTTTGATATTCAGACTTTGGATATTTTTACTCTTTTTCTCTGCTTTTCTTGCATTGATTGAGTCATTTTCTTCCTCTTTTTGCCTTGTAATTTCCTATATGCTGACCGCATATCAGTAGTCTCACCCACCAGCTTAAGCTTTTGGGTTGAATTGGTTTTTTTCAAATTTAATGTTTCTCCTGTAAGTTAGAAATAACTATCATATGCACTCACGTGGGAGTTGGTGAGGCCCTTTAAGGAGAAAGAAAGAAATAAAAAATGAGACCTACCCACCCCATGTGAATGCAAGAGATAGGCTTATCTCCAACTTGTAGAAGAAACATTAATTCCTATAAATATTTATGAAAAAATGTTATATGTGAAATTTCAACCACACTATGTGTTGGGATATTCAAGTGTGATGTAGTCTCACATTGATTGGGAATTGACTAAGTGAAGTCAATATAATGAAAGGACATACGAACCCAATTTCTTAAGGTTTTGGGTTGAACATTGTGTCGAACCGCTTGCTACGGTTGGTGTAGCTTCGCCTATTGATTATGGTCCCCAAGTCCTTAGCCATGGGCTCCCCCTGGCTTTTGATAGTGGAATCAGAATTAGGTTGGACTCGAATTAACCAGGTGTATGGCTAGAGTTGAGTTAAGCACTTGGACCTTGGGTACTCAGATGGACCTTGTTGATGGGGATCCTACTAATATGGAATTTACACTCGAGGGAGATATTGTTTGGATATTCAAGTGTTACGGAGTCGAGTTAGGCTCGTGCTAGCCAAATGTTTGGCTAAATCGGGTTAAGTACTTTGGTTATGGGTACTCGAATAGACTTCCATTGAAGGGAAGCATATTAATGTGGGGTTTCACACTTGAATGAGAGATTGTTGGGATATTTGAGTGTGATGAAGTCCCACATTAGTTGGTAATGGGTTAAGTAAAGACCATATAAATGGGTGGACCTATTAACCCAATGGCTTAAAATTTTGGGTTAAGACATGATGTCGAACTCACTTGCTACAATTGGTATAACTTAGCCCATTGGTAATGGTTCCCGCCATGGGCTCCCCTAGCCCACCTTAGTAGTGATATCAAAACGGGGTTGGACTTAAGTTAGCCTGGTGTTTGGCTAGGGATAGATTGAATACTTGGGCTTGCAGTACTAAATGGAGTATAATAATGTGGGGTTTTACACTTGATAGTAATATCAGAGCCAAATTGGACTATCTGTCTCTAGCCTGGCATTTGTGTTGAGATATATAGTCCCACATTGGTTAGATGAGTCACTAATGTGGCCTTTATAAGGTCTTGGGCACTCCCATCCTTTGAGCTAGCTTTTGGGGTGGTGTATCCTAAGGTTCTTTACATGGTATCAGAGCCTCGCCGTCCCCCACTTTCTCTTGTGGACTCTCTTAGCACAGGTAGATTGGGCCTGTTGCATCATCCATTCTTCAAGCCCAATGGGCTCTCGTGTGAGGGGGCGTGTTGAGATATATAGTCTCGCATTGGTTGGATGAGACACTAATGTGACTTTTATATGGCCTTGGGCACTCCCACCCTTTGAGTTAGCTTTTGGGGTGATGTATCTCAAGGTTCTTTACAATTTGACTAGAGACAAGTCGAATACTTGGACTTTCAGTGCTAAATAGAGCATAGTAATGTGTGGTTTCACACTTGATAGTGGTATATTTGAACTCAAGGTGCCTCATATTTGGCTAGTGAGAGGTTGAGTTCTTGGGCATGTCATACTAAATGGAGGGGGTTTTCATGCTTGAAGGAAATTGTTGAAATATTTAAATATTATGAAGTCACGTAATGATTGATAATAAATTAAGTAAAATTCATACCATAAATGTGTTTAAGATTTTAGGTTGAAAATTAATGGCGGATTCAGTTGTTACTTGCTTCCATCCCCATTTAATGCTTTATTGGTTTGGGTATTTTTTTTGGAGTTGTTGAGATGTGTACTACAAGGTATTAATTTTCTGTACTGCACCAGTGATCATTATTGATGAATCCAGTTTAATTTATCAGAGTTGTGACTCTTGAAATATTTAATTTTAATAAGCAAAGTACCTAATTATTGGGTGTTCGGTCATTATTATTTTATTTTTTATAAATATTATTCCTACACCTAATTTCTTCATTAAAGCCTTGTACCACCTTTTCTCTATAAAATAAAAATAAAAATGAAAGAGTAGTGAAGTTGAATATTTTTTTTTTTAGAAAAGGTTGAATATAGTATAAAACTAGGTGTAAAAATAAGGATATATAATCACATCATATATATATATATTTTCCTTTTATTTATTCGTTTATTGTGCCATTGTGCAGGGCGTATTCTAATTAGATTGTACTATTCCCAACGACGTCATCAGCTCTTCATCTCCCTCCTTGTGCAACAGCAAGAAATCACCGTCATGGGGTGTTAAAACGAATTAACACGATACGAATTTGACACGACACGAATACATCAATATGAATACGACACGAATTTTTATTCGTGTCAAAATCTTCAACACTGACACGACACGAATTTTTTGTGGGTTGACACGACACGACACGAATAACACGCAGAGTAGGGGTCAAAACGGTAATTGACAAAAAAAATTTTAAAAAATTGATCGAAATTAAAAAAAATTATTAAAAAAATACGGGTCGACACGAACACAAATAGATCAATACGAACACGACACGAATTTTTTACGTGTCATTTTTCCCAACATGAACACGGCACAAAATAAAGTGTTCATATTTTTATTTTATTTTTTACATGGCCCAATATAGATTTCACATATTTTTATATGTATATTTATCTCTTATAACATTAAAAATATTAATTCTTATAATAATTGGTATTTGATGTAAAGAAGAAACAGGAATCACTCACCTATCGAAAACTGAACAAAAAATAAAAATTCTAAATCTTAAAAAAATATCTTTTTAGCTCAGTGAGACTGAGTGAGTTATACAATATAACTCATCATTGACTTTCACAATTATGACTTTTGTTTTCCTGAATACTTAAACACATTTTTTTAGATTTTGAGAGCCTTTCTCTATCGAAGAGGCTTTTAGGTGCTGTCACAGAAAGGGATTTTTCGTATTAAATATATAATTATAACGAGAAACATTCAGTTATAATTACGTTAATGCCTATTACTCCAAAACTACATAAGAATTTCTCCTTTCCAGTGAGCATAACTTCGCGCAAAATGGCACGACAAAGGAAAACAATTACTGTGATAAAAGTAAGGGATTTATAAGAATAATGTCATAGAAATACCAATTGTGGGTCAGACAAAATTTCACGAGATATTCGATTGTAAATAAAGTACATGTTACGCAATAGTTTACCAAGGGTGTCTTCGAGAGTTTTTAAGGAGTGGTTTCCAATAAAATGAATTAAAAAGGTAAAAAACCACCTCAATGTTTAAAAATGTTGAAATATATAAAACCATTAACGTAACTTCACCCAACAAGTTAAATTTGTGGGTTGAATTGACTCTTTACGTAATATCAGAGCCTCGTGTCCCGAGTTCAATCCTCGCCGCTCTCCACTTTCTTTTTAGTGGAGTTTCTTTTTTCGCACGTGTAGGTGGACATGTGCATTGTCCACCTTTCAAGCCCAATGAACTCTCATGTGAGTGGGCGAGTTGAAATATATGAAACTATTGGATTGAATTGGTTCCTGAACAAAAAAAAAATTTGACGAGGAAATAAAGTATAACATTTCTTAGTTGTTTGAAAGTCTACATGATAACTATTAAAGTGGAGTGGAGTGTAAATTTGCCTTATGTTCTAGTCCTGGAGTTTACATAAATGGAATCTGGTACCAACTTTTTCTCATCAAAACTTTTCAGCAATGGGTGTTTTATGGTGACTGTAGAAAATATCTCTAGTATGAAAGAATTGAACAAATTTAAATTTGTAACATTTTACTTAAAAGTAAACTTTGTTTAAAAAAATAACATCTTAAAATATTATTTTAATAAATTCTTTTTTTTTGATATAACCCGAAAGTATCCTCATTCAATTCCTCCAGTCACCTTGTCCTCGGGGTACGGCCTTATAAGCTAGCCCATCATTGGAACAAAAGGTGCATTAAGCTTCGCCATCGGAGAAAAGATGAAACTAATCCTCCAATCGGAAATGAGACACTTTCCTCCCCTAACCCCAAAAGAAGAATTTGCTTGGGTCAGGATTTGAATCCCTGACTCAAGCAAACCTTAAAATAGGCATTATGAGGGCAAAAAATTTAAAATTTAAAAAATAAAAAATAAAAAAATACCCCACAACGTCTAACGATACAGTTTGATGTTCAATTATTCAAAATAGCATAACTTTTATGTTAAGCAGGTAATTGTCAACTCTAAACAGAAAATGCATTTGATTTTCAACTAGGTAATTATAATTTGACAGAATTAAGTAATGAACAACTAACTATCCCAAATAAGACAAAGACTTCTTTCCACCTGGGCATGGCAATTTGGAGCCAAACCATAGGCGTTATTAGGCTCAAAACAAAAAAATAAAATAAAAAAGCTGACAAGATTTGCAAATTTAATTACGTTAACTTCAATTTATATAGACTAATACAACACAAAAAATAAACCAGATCAAACAAAAAGAACAACTACTCCGTTTTTTATATCTGAACCGGATTCTCCAGCCAGCCGGCCGTACCGCCATCTACGTCATTAACCCATGCGGTAATAGCAAAGTTGTACTATATTTTTTCTAACTACTATACAGAACTCTAATCTAGAATTTATATAATAATAAATTGTTATTCACAGCGTGCATGCGTAAACATCAAAATAATAGTTGTAAACTACTCGAAAGACTCGAGGGCTCACATCACGGAACAAGCATTGGGATTCTCGTCACTGAACATCTGCGGAGGAGGAGCATGATGATGATGCATGGAGAATGGGGGTGGCTCTACCATGTACCCTTGGTTTACATCTACATACCCATGGTTTTGGGGCATGTAATTAGTATACTCATGGTTTTGGGGCATGTAATTGTACTCATGGTTTTGAGGCATGTAATTATACCCTTGATTCCAATTATGCCCTTGATGAACATCCTCCACTGCGTAGCTTCTGCTAGTGCTGCTTTCACCGGGTGCGTATCCGTGGTAATAGTAAGTGGGAGGTGGGTACCCGTACCCGTAATGATGCTCCATTTTGTGAACTTCCACCTTGGTTTCACCAACCTCCTCTTTTTTGCCACCGTCTCCGCCTCCGCCGCCGCCGCCGCCGCCGCCACCCTCCTTCTTGTTCTCCTTCTTTTCAACCCCTCCTCCTCCATCTTTCTTGGGTGGGACCACCTCCACGTTTCTCTTCAGCTTCTCCTTCAGATAAGGTACCATTTCCTTCTCCTCCATCGTTCCCTTCACCGTCACCAAATCCTTTTCTTCTTCAATCTTCACCGACTCAACTCCTGCACAGCAAACACAACACGTCCCATAAACCATCTTTAGCAACTTCAACCACAATTTTAATTAATAATTAATCATTTAATTGTTTATTAGTACCGGCTAACTTAAAAAAAAAAATATAGCACGGTTTTATTATTTATATCCACGAGTCCCAAACTTTAACTGATATAATAAATTTTAATTAAAATACTTGTAAATTATTTCATAATTAATTAAGTTAGGTCAAAATTCAGTCCTGGCTAACCTTTGGCCTTGATGATAATCTTCCGAATTTTCTGAATACAACCCTCACAGTGCAATCTGATCTTCAAAACCACCGTGTTCTGAACCGACCACAAATAAATTAACAGAAAACTGGTTAGAAAAATCAACCGAAATTCAAAGTCACGCTAATTAAATAAATCAATAAGGAAAAATTATTGAGTCTATTTTGACCAAATTGGGCTGAAATTTGCGTTCTGTTTCGTCAGTAATCACCGTGTTGACGAAGGTTAGAAATTCTGTGGAAGTGGCAAGGGAAAATTACATACCTCTTTCGGTTTTTTCGCCTCCGGCTTTTTGTCGTCGGTTTTCTTCTCTTCGGCCTTCTTCTCCGGCGGTTTATCGCCGCCGGATTTCTTCTCTTCGGCCTTGGATTCTTTCTTCGGCTGAGGGGAAACAATCTCAACATTCTTCTTAATTTTCTCAGCCAGTTTATCTCGCAGCTTGGCGGGGTCCACTTTTCCAATAACCGTTAGCTTGTTACCAGGCATATCGGCCTTAACGTCCTCCACACCTGAATCCACAACAAACTTCACTAATTAGGGTCCGATTTTGAAGTTTCGAATCTCATTCTCAATTCGAGAAATCATCTCTCTGAATTTAACAATTCCAAAGGATATAAAAAAAAACTCCGAATCGAGATCTGAATAGTGATGGTAGTACCGTCGAAATGGCGAACAGCTCGTTTGATCTTCTTGACACATCCCTCGCAATGCATGTCCAGTTTAAAAACGACAGGGACGGGTCCGTCGTCTTTCTTGGCTCCTCCGTCGGGCTTTTTCTCGTTCTCATTCTTCGCCTGTTCTTTTTTCTGCCATGAACGACAATAAAAAAATCAAAACGCGTGAGTGACAACTGAAACTTTTAGTACATACTGAAAAGGAATCCACTCTGATCGAGTGCTCTGAGGAAAAGTAAAAACTAACCTCTCCCATATGACACTATTGTGGTTATTTTTTATGCTTTTGTTGGTTAAATTTGAAAAGTGGAATTCGTAAAAGGAGGCAATGGAGGGTATATATAGAGAGGGGATCGATGATGTGTCACACTCATGTATGGGGGTTTGCAACATGTGTTATGTATGCATGTGCATACATTTATGATATTGATTAGGCGTGATTTTTTATTTTTATTATTTTTTGTTTTATTTGGTGGAATATGCTATACGCCTATACGTTATAATAAGACCAAGAGGATGTGTATTGGAAGGTTTCCCGGTGTTGCCGCAGTGTTGGACTTACGGTTGTCGAGAATCATTTAATTTTGACCCGACCCTGACTTGATATTGGAATGACTTATTTACCCTTGGCTTTCTGGTGTATTTGCAAAAGGTAACTGACCCTTGAACAACCCGTAGAATCCGGTGAAAAACGGTAAAGTGAAAAAATAAAATAAAATTGTATCCGTTGGGTTAAGGATGAGACGCAGTTTTTGAAGAAAAAAAACGTAGGACAATCTGGTAATATTAGGATATGCTGCGTCCAATAAATAAAGTTCAGTCCTGTGGGCTTCTCCCAAGAACAGGACTTGAGTTTTCCCACATCTGACCCTTTTTCATGTCAAAAGAACAATAACCACTTTTAAATGCCTCCACAGTTCTCCAAGTGAGAATCTAGAATCCAGTCATGATGTTTATGAATATAATAAGGGTTTATCATCTATTATTTAATATAATCACAAAATTTTTTCTACACACAATATTTTATGGGGCCCACAGCAAAAAAACTCCGGCACATAAAATGAATTTATGTAACATAACACAATCATTTTTCCTACAACATAACTCTTATAAAATCCATATAATAAAGAGGAGGATATTCTTACTACCAAAATTTTCTACTACCAACTTACTACCTATCTAATCAACATTGGATCAATATTTTCTCTTATTTCAAAAACTTTTAACATTCTTTCTCTTTGATTCAATGGTGATTAGATATGTAGTAAGTTGGTAATAAAAAAATTTGGTAGTAAGAATATCCTCCCCTATAATAAATTATCAATAATAATAGTGACCAAACTAAACAAACTATCACGACAACTGATTTGGTAGTGGTGTTACTTCTCACTTAATTAGATTCCGGGTTCAAACGAGCTTATGCTCATTAAGAATCTTGTTTGCTTAAGGAAATGTCTTTAATTTGTCTTTGATTATTCAAAATCGTTGGTTAGTAACGAGAACAATTTCCATATCAAATCAGAATTTTTTGATAGAGAATGTTAATAAGGGATTGGTTAAAGAATTAAAATAAAAAGTAATAAATAAAATAAAAAAGAATATTTTATTTTTAACTAATCAATTTTTTTGATAAAAAGTAGATACTTCTTAAATATGCTATTAGAATTTGTCTTCTAGATGAATTTAATTTGGATTAATGTAAAAATCAGATCCAATAATACTTCATGGCACAACCAGAAAGCCAAATGAAAAAAAGAAAGAAAAGAACCCTGAAGGGTAGCTTAGTTGGCAACTGAACTTTCAAGGATTTGTTTGAGTTTTCAAATCCTGCCTCAAGCAAATTCTTGAAAAAAATTTGGGGGTAAGAGGAGGAAAGTGTCTCCTTCTCTAGGGGATTAATCCCATCCTTCCTCCGGTAGTGACACTCAATGCACCCGTTGTTCTAATGAGGAGTTAGCCTACAGGGCCGTATCCCGAGAGTAAGGTGACTGGAGGATGTTGAATGGGGATACCTCTGGGTTATAAAAAAAAAAAGAAAAAAAAGAAAAAAAAAAGGATGAAGCCGGAACTATTAAGTCCTTAATCAGATCCAATATACTATTAAGTGTTCAGCTCGCTGTTTATAGTTCTAATATTACCCGATGACAACAATAATTAAGGTTGAGACGGAACTATTAACTTAAATCTTTAGGTGGTGTTTGGTGAGAGCTTTTTGTGAGGATATCTAGGCATATGAAATTGGGTTTTTGTGTTATTCATGTTTGTAAAAAAAATTACAAAATTTTCCTAGCTAACTTGTTCCCCATCATTTCATAATTGTGTGTAAAAATGGATGAAAAACACCGTTCAACTTACCCAATTCTAATATGGTATTTGGGAGAAAGATGGGTAAATGGCACAAAGCAACATATGCATAGTATAACTTACAATTTTTTCCCAGTAATATTTTACTCAACCAAATAATTTTTTTTTTTATATTTTTCTACCAAACTCACTTTCCAACCATTTTCCTATCAATTGCATTTTCATAATATTCAAAAAATTCCTCCTCAACCAAATGACCGGATGAACTATGAAGACGACAACTTTTAAAAGTTGATTGATGGTAAATGCACGTTTTAGGGAAACGAAGTAATTTATATATATTTGATTTGAATACATAATATCATTTACTTTAATCAAATACATAGTATCATTTACTTACCAGCTATCAACGATGTTGAAATCATTTCAACATTTCGCATTTTTAGAAAGATCAACACTATCTTATAGTCAGTGACGTCTTGGTAAACAATTCTTTCTTCGGGTATATTCTTGGCCAGCGCATCCTTGGTCCCGAGCAGCATGGTATTCTTGATTCGTGAGTGGAGTTAGTTAACTAATAAGCATATTAAAAGAATATTTAGGTTATTTAAGAATTATTATGTGATTATTAAAATACAGCCAGAAAAACATACCCTCTAGAGTAGCACTCTAGGTTCATCAAGAAAATATTTTACCAAAAGAATTACTTAAAAAATTTATCAGGAATTCTCTTGAATTGTCCAATATCAGCACTTGGGATGAGTGTACATACACAACACTTAAAACCCTTATTTCTTCTTTGTCTGTCTGGACATCTTAAATTGCTGAAATTCTTTAAATGCACTAACTACACTTACTTACACCTGTAATAAGGATCAAGGACCAGTTAACTCGGTTCCAATTGGGATGATCAATTTCTGGGGTAGGCTCGTCCAACTTTAGATGTCAGCTTCATAGCAAGTTTTATGCATATGGCTTTGAAATTATCAGCGCCATACTAGAAGGAATCGATCGACCAATTATTGAAGAAGCCACACTCCAAAAATAGAACGTGAAGTGTCAACTTGGGCCATTGTGTTTATGGAATATCTGGAAGATTACAACCTAATAATTTCGTGCCAAATTCAATACTATAGAATGATCATCCAGTAAGCCTCAATTATATCAAGGTGCCATGGAAAAAGGTGCATAATTAATCACACTATTCTTAAAGGGGTGGAGACAGGGTTTGGACATTTTACCGTCGACCGCAATAATGGTTAAACACTGATTGTAATGGAGATAAGAGATAACTATTTTTTTTTTGTGCTCTTCTTATATTAGCTAGGCCAATAGGACTTTATTCTAATATTATAAGGTGTGTTCGATCCAAATAATAAACTGAGATTGTTGTTGAATTTGTAAGAGAATACTTTCGATGCACCCGTCAGCCGTCGTACGTACCTGTGACCCCGTTCAAAAATTGACATATGTAATTATTTTTTTCCACTCTTCTTTGTACAATTTTTATTTTTTCTCTTCAATTTTGATTGGCTTGTTGCACTGAGTCAGTGGTGCAATGACTGTACCTTAAAAATTTCATGATTATGAAAAAAACAACAAGTGGCAGATCATACAAATAAGGATGATAATTTAATTTATTTATATTTGGTAGAAGATTTTTGAAAATTTTCCCAAAAATGTGATTTTTCTAGAATTTGTTTTGTGTATACAATATAAACAATATACCACCCAAAAGGTGGTATTCTCACTTTCTCGAAAAAAATAAAAATTAGATGCAAATTTTTTGACAAGAATCTTGGTAATATTTTAGAATATTGAATAATTTTTTTATAACATTCGTGGGAAACTCATTTTTTTATCATATTTCTGAGAATTCTAATTCTGAATAAAAAAACAAATTCTCCTCTATCAAACTCAGTTATAGAAAAGGCAAGGTTAACATGCAAGAAAGATGGTTTAGAACTTATACATGTGACTTTAAGCCTCTTTAGGTGTTTTAATTTTAAGTTAAAAATAATTTTTACGATAAATTTAAAAATAAAATTAAAATCTTTTTATGATTATATAAATTTTTTAATTTAAAATTTATTTAAAACTCAAGCTAAAAATAAAGGGATTAGTATTTGTCCTTTTATTTTTATTCTTTGGTAATAAATAATTATATTTTTAAAGGATATAAAATTATATCATTTTAATCTGAAACTATAATATTTTATGGTGAGGCACATAGTTACATAATAAAAATCATAATGGAAGTAGGGAGACTTTTTTTTTTAATTTAAAAATTAAAAAAAGTTATTTTAACTAAAATGACTATCCTTTAAAAGGATAAAGACTTTTCCCAAAAATAAATTATTTGGTAAAATTACTTATATTATGTTCTAAAAAGTTGATATACATCTTTAAAAAAAATTCTAATATTTTTTTTTATGAATCGAATTTTTATAAAAATATGTTTCACTTTACCCATCAAACGGATACTTATGGGATACTTATCATGAGATCTAAGACTGAATCAGTTCCAATTGTAAACACCCTCTGATTAATCAACTTTTAAGACTTTTAATTGTCGTGTCATATAATTAAGGGAAAGATTGATGACAAATATAGTGGGCTTATTTAGTAGTAGCTTATATTGAAGGGAGTTGATTCTCATGCTTGTAGTTTGAAACGGTAATTTATTGTGATTTTGACAAAACGTGCTACTTTTTGTTCCCTGGTGAACAGATAACGTGCCTTTTTTTGTTTTTTCCAAGGAATATTTTTTCCCCAACATGGAGATATTTTTGGTGGATTATTTTCAAGGGGCATCATCTGTATAATCATTACCGAAGGGTTTATACCTAAATTAATGAGTACAATATAATTCGTTTACTAGAATCCAAGTTAAGAAGTTTGAATAAAAATTTTCTGCAGAAGATAGAAAGGACCTAGATGGTTGGGAGAAAACACAAGGAGACTTGTGGTTTTCTGAGGAAGGTCTTTGACGACGCATGAGATAGTGGATGACGATTAAAATTTGTCTATAAAAGAAGCGAACTGAACTTACGCGAGTTTAGTGAGATCCAATAATTTAAATTCTCAATGGCAACGGACCAAACGACACTTCGAGGAAACCGTGTCGCACATGTTGATCGTGATTGTGATACATGCAAACTCATGCTCCCTTTTCTATGGGATTCTCTGCCTTGCCTGCAACAAAAATGTGTAACACGGGTCTATTTCTTATGTTCTGTAGACGCGTGACATCTTCATTAAATTCCTCTTCTTTGCTACTACGCACTTACATTATTTTTGGGTGGGATAAAATTATAAAACGTGTAGATGTACCTTGGATAATATTTTTTTGTGTGGATCTACCCTTTGATAATATTATAAAGCCACTTAAATGTCATTTGAAATTTGTTAATCATTAACTTTTTAGTTATTTCTCTTTAATTCTTTAGAAGTTATTTAGTTAGATTAAGGGCGTTTGGATGAGCTTTTTTTTCTTCAAAAAACCGCTTCTTTAGAAGAAAAAAATACTTTTCATTTTTAGTTCGTTTGAATGTCCACTTAAAAAAAAGCAAAAGTCACAAAAAAGCCAAAAACCTACTTTTTCGGGAAGCTAAAAATTTTAACTTATAAGAAAAACAGAAGTCAAAAGCCAAATATTTTTTTTTCAAAAACTAAATATTTAAAAAAAAATATAAATAGCTTTAACTTTTACAAAAAATACTTTTAAAATAAGGAAGAGATAAAAGTTAGTTTTAAATAAAAACTGCTTTTAAGTTGAAGTTAAAACTTTAAAAAAGCTAAAAATTATTTGGTGATTATATAAAATTGTTTTGAGTATTTTAAAGGAAGGGAAATGAAATATTTTGTTATCGGAATGAATTATTAGGATAAAGAGTAAAATTGATAAATATAAATTGGGGGGTTATAGTATAGTTACTACGTCTTCTTTCTTACTACTTCTTACTGCCCAATCTTAACCGTTAATTTTTGCTAATTTAACGATTATAATTTATTGAAAATTATTAATTAATTAATAAATATGACCCAATAAATTACAATTGTTAGATTGACAGAAAGCAACGGTTAAGATTTAGTAGTAAGAAATAATAAGAAAAAGAGTAGTAACTATAACCTCTCCAAATAAATTTAGAATAAAGGTGAAACTGAAAAATAAATAATAGAACTAAAAAACTAATTATATCTTTTTTCTTTGGTAATATAACTAATTATATCTTAAACTCTTAGAGCTTTTAGCTTTTGTTTTTTTTATTTGTTATAACAATTTTTTTTTTATAATAAGAATTTTTATAAAGATATATTTGGCTAATCATCTATTTATAAGAAAAAGAGAAACTAAGTGAGTACTTCTTTTTTTAAAGTAGATCTAAGTGAGTACTTTGTTTACTTAAGTTATGACTTCTTTGTTTTTTTTTGGTAGATAAGTTATGACTTCTTTATTATGCATTTGAAGGCATCATATAAAACTTCCCCAAAGCTACACAGCATGCTAACTGGTGATAATATGTTGTGACTTGGGCCTACTACAAATTTGGGATGGTGAGGAGGAGGCCCAACATAAAAGGCCCAATAGTATCATATTCGAAATTCCGAACCATTTCTAACCAAGTGCAAGTGCGAGTGCGCTCTCTTTCATATCCATCTAGCTGAGCTTCCACCACTATGCCTGCAACTGCATTTTCGTGCTCGTTCCTTGTTCTGCAACCTCGCTTCAATTCATACATTAACCCTATCTTCCGTTCGCTCAGCTACCAACTCTCTTCTTCGCCGGTACCATTGAATGGCAAGTTCTCCGGCGCCAGACTCTGTTCTGCGCTTTCACGAGCGGCAGAGACTGAGTCTCCGAGCGGTGGTAGGTCAGGTGCGTTATCTCCCGGTCCGGAGGTCACCGGTGATGTGCAGAAAATCGACGTGAACCCTCCCAAGGGGACGCGTGATTTCCCGCCCGAAGACATGCGCTTGCGCAACTGGCTCTTCAACAATTTCAAAGAGGTATATGATTTTAGACTCAAATTGCTCAATGCTATGCTATGCTGTGCATGCTTCAGCTTGATTATCTGATTTCTTTTGTTTGTATATTGCGAGAATTAGGTTTCGCGGTTGTATGGATTTGAGGAGGTTGATTTTCCGGTGCTTGAGTCGGAGGCATTGTTCACTAGGAAAGCAGGAGAGGAGATTAAGGATCAGGTAATCTTTCCGCTTTATTCTTTCCTTGAGATGCTGAGTGAGTATATACATAAATAATGCATTTACTGGTTATTATAGCCTGATGAATATATTGTTAGGATATGTAGATTTGCAAGAATTGTCCATACAAACATCCCACTGTTGAAATCTCATCAGTACAGAAAATGCACTGAAACTCCAAACTCGTAATTTTTATTGGTTTGTGACTGACATAAATCCATCAGCGTTTTTGCAATGATAATGTCAGTGGACAATGGTTATGCTAGTCGTTCTTCATTTTGTTGGTCTGACATTGCTTGTACCGAACACTAATTATCTAATTTGTACCTCTAAGGCACTAGTAAGTATGGCTTTATCTGATAGTGGTTCTGCATTTCAAAGTTTCAATATGCTTGGAACAAAGATCAGTTCTGAGTGTTTCTCAGTTTAGCTTTAGTGATGCTATTAGATGTCTATGATGAGCTACTTGTGTAGCATCTTCTTGGATGATAACGTACAAGATGGAAATATTTTATTCTCAGAAGTCTCAAAGTCATATTCTTCCTTGTCTCATTGCTTTAGTTGTAGATGAGCTTGGAGCAGGTCTTTAGTATGTAACTGCAGGAGCAGCAGAAAGAACTATGGTTTCATGAGTTGTGTTGTTCCAGAGAAATCATCAAGCGAACCATTTATTATTTTCTAATTCATAAATTCATTTGGAGAAGTTCATTTATTTTTGATTAAAATTTTAGGTAAATGACCTTGGTGTTTCACTGTTTCTGCAGTTAAGGCTTGTCTTTGTTATTCTGCATCATATATTCAACTACTTTTGGACAGTTAATACTTTAAATCAGACAATAGATTATGTACAGTGAATCCTGTTAGCATCATTCTATTCTTCGACTTCATTGGGAAATAACATTTGCAAATAGAGCAATGATGTGGCCTTAAGGTATTTAGAGGTAATCGATTTAGTTCTCCTAATGGAACAACCATAATTTTGGTATGTGAGACCTGTACATGGCTTTATGATTGATGATTTTCTATGCAAGGCAGCAAAAGTTTTCCTGTGGTGCCTTTACTTTGATAGCAATTGTGGCACACAAGCAGCATGCTTGTCTTAAATAATCAACATTATGATTAAATATTTTTTAAAATAAAAAAAATTCTATTAAAAGAGAATGAAAGAATACCAAGGAATTTTGATAAAATGATAAAATATATACATTACAATTGTGCAGCTTTATTGTTTTGAAGATCGGGGTAATCGTCGTGTTGCATTGAGGCCTGAACTTACTCCTTCTTTGGCAAGGCTGGTGATACAGAAAGGGTAAAATTATTTTTGATACGCTCATTTTAGGTTTTCCTATATTTGTAATTTTGATGTTGAGTCTGTCTCAAAAATTATAGTTTAACTTATATAACTATTCCTGTTTTTTGTATGTGAATCCAAATTCTCATCTTCATGTTTGTTCTTTTCTTTCCAGGAAGTCTGTGTCTCTGCCATTGAAGTGGTTCACTGTTGGACAATGTTGGCGGTATGAGAGAATGACAAGGGGGCGTCGTCGTGAGCACTATCAGTGGAACATGGATATCATTGGTGTTCCTGGGGTTATGGTATGTGCTGCTTGCTATGCATACTTTTTGAAGTAATGGGATGCCCTCTTTCTGGTCAAATGTTTCACAATTGATCCAGAAAGCATTGCACTGAGGTGTCATTAATTTATAATTTATAGTTTTGACGTTTTAGTTATGTTAGTTTAGCAGTTATTTACGCACAGTTATTAATAGTGTGCTATAGCAACTGTGTTGCAGCCTCAGGCCTTTATAAGGTTTCTATGATGGAGCCTTTTCCAGCCGTGGCTGCTATCCCTTAAAAATGCAGCCATTGTGGCCACTTTCTAGTTAAAGGGGCAAAACCCCTTTTTTACCCTGTCTTCTAAGTCTTTGAACCCATTATTTTGTATCTTCATGATTTCTTGTCATTTTCCATCAGAAATATATAGGGTTTCTATTTCAACAAAAAAGACACTCATTGTGACTCCTTTGATGAAGAAGCCGAAGTGTGACCTCAGTTTCATTCCTGGTCACTGACTCACTGCACTGGCGTTGTTTTTGGCTAACCCCGACATTCTCCTACAGACCTCTGCTCTCTGGGTCTCGGCCAGGTTTCTTTTCATGCATCTCTGTTCTTCCCTTTCATTGGTCCCTGTTTACGTCAGGCATCATAGCTTCACAGTTCAGAGTTCTATTCTTTTTTTCCCAACTCCTTTTGCCTATGAGATTCGATTTTTAATTATGAGTAGGTCTTTAATTTTGGGTAATTTTTTTAGTTTTCAAGTATGTATCCAGGTGTAGTATAAATTAATTATCTTCTACTTTTAATCTTTGGTATAGCAGCCATCCCGCTATCTGCTATCTTCCTATAACGTTTTTTTGGTCAGCTGGTCTATGCCACTATCAGGGATTGATAACTATGATTGTGAGATATCCTCTGATAAGTGATTGCTCTCTCTCTCGCCCTTCTCTTTCTCTCTCTATTTGTAGTTGAGTCTCAAATTAATGAAAATTTCTGGATGTTCCTCACAATAAAGTCAGGAGATGTGCTGTTTTTTATTTCTTTGGCATGCTTCCTTAGGTAAATTTTCATGGTTGGTTCACATTGTGTACCTTATTTTATGATTTTGAATGATGGTACTGGTAATGATATTATTGAATGCATTGGACTGTTATCCTTTGTATACATTTTGTCACAAAGCTTTTTTATTTTTTATTTTGTAGGCTGAAGCAGAGCTTATATCTTCTATTATCACTTTGTTCAAGCGAATAGGAATTACAGAATCAGATGTTGGATTTAAGGTTTCTAGTCGAAAGGTGCATATTTTATTTTCTTTGTACGAATGATGTTCCTAGTTTCCTTCCACAGTGCTCTTTATTGCATTTCCCCTTATTTTCTCAAGGGGCTTGTGTTAGTTTATATTACTCTTTGACATGTATCATGTCCTGCCTGCTCCTAAAACCTGTCTATTTTGCTCAGTGGTGTTTCTGGCTTCAATTTTAATGAATATGATATCAATATATTAACTTGTCGAGATGTATGATAGATTGGATTTATCAAAACCTTTTTAGCTATATGCTTGATTTCTGGTTGAAGGTTCATTTCTAACATCACGTGTTGTCAAAGCTTTGTTCAGTTGACTTGGCTTAGTTTATTAGGACTCAGGAGTACAATAGAGATCTTTACCCTATACTTCTGTACAATATTACACTTAAAGTCCTTGCTATGCTTGTTATTGAGTATTGTTTTGGTGGCATGCTTGCTTTCTCTTCATGTAATCATGCAATTAATTTATCATATATTGTGAAGTGTTGTTATCTCAGTTTTTGCATGTAGTTTGTTTCACCTTTGTAGGTATGCAGAGTCTGCAATAAACAGTGTTAGGAGTTTAGTTCTTAATTTTTACTTAATTTGTGTGGTTCCAGGTATTGCTTTGGTTATGTAATAGCCTTTCACTCTGTTGTATATTTCCTTGCTTTACAGGTTCTACAGGAAGTATTGAAACATTATTCAATACCTGACAATTTATTTGGCAAGGTCTGCGTCATTATTGATAAAGTGAGTTATGCATAGTGTTGCTATTTTAGTTTATTTTTCTAATTGTTGATGGTGCTCTAAGATTCCTGATCTTTGTTTGTTATCGAGAAACAAATATGATAAGGAGATTATGATATCTCCTGTTTTTCTAATGGTTTGTAATTACCAAGCAACATAGACTGATATTTTTTGACCTCATACACCTACTAGGGCAGCGCTGATGAGGTGGCTAAGGGTTAAGATAGGAATTTAGGTTGTTACCCTGCATGCGTGGCAGGTAGGAGTGAGGAAAGATGGAAGTGAGATGTGAAATCTGTCAAGGGAAATGATCAAAAGGCTGGAGGGGGAGAGGGTGAATTAGGCAATCATTCATTAAGGAATTGGGGCCTTAGGGAAGGGAGGAAGCAGGCCCTCAAAGATCATCAGGTGTTTTTGTCTTTGTTTTCTGTTTCTCAGTTTCATAAATAGGGATTTTCCCTATTGTAGGATTCCTTTTCATCCAACCCAATGCTCAAAGAATACACAAATTCAGTCCTAATACACTAGAAAATTTTACGGCATTAAAATTCTTCCAAATAGGAATTTGAAAAAAATGTCACCCAATCTTCACCTTGCCGGGAACAAGTTGTCTTAATCTCTAATAAATACATTAGTTTTCTTGTGGACTATCTACCAACAGACCACCCATCAAACTTTTCTTTCAGCATATTGCATTAGAAAGTGTCACCATGACCTCCACCTCGTCCCAGAGTTATTCAAAAAGGCCATGCCATTTCTCAGTACTTTTGTCAAGAGTTGCTCCATGAGTTATTTCTAATGCGCAATCTCTCGAGGCACGACAGCACACTCATCATGGCCCAACGGTTTCATACCAAGATAAAAAGAGAGATATAGAAAACTGTGCTTGATTTAGTTAGGTTTATGTAATACATATACATACATGTATGTAATTTAATTTATTGCTCCCAGGATAATTATTGCATAGTTATGACTAGGATTCAAATAAAATCACCCACATTTATATTCTTGAAGTCCCTTGACTTTCGAATGCGTCAGGTTGTGATGCTCAAACTGGAAAATGGCAAATGATTTTCTGGGAAATTCCGGGGAGCCTGATATTGGAATTTTTTTAATTTATGCTTGAATTAAAGTTATCAGAGATTATTTAGTGTTCTTTGCAAACTTAGGTTCTCGTGGGAATCAATTTATCATAAAGTGTGAAGAACTAATTCCCATCTGTACTCGTGGAAATTCAGTTTTTAGCCTCATTGGAAGCTGTCCTAATCATGAAATATTTGGTTTTCAACCTCTTCCACCACCTCCACTATCACCATAATCGTCATTGTTGTTGATTCTACCACTGTAACCACAATTACCATCATGAAAGCCTCTACATCACTGTCACCATCTCTATCTTCATAACTACCAGGACATTCTCGTTGCCACTGCTTGCTTGTGTAGGTAACTTCTTATCATCACTGATGGTTCTAAAAAGACGATATATATTGAAATATTTTCTCAGGAGTTCCATTAACGAACCAAACATGGTCATTTTAATTGCCAATGAGTCCAACGCTTCAAGGTAAGATTCTCAAATAATTATTTTGAACAGAACATATGCAGTTCTGCATTATGTTCATTGTTTGATATGCGAGATACGTATAACATTCTCCTACCAATATTTTATACTTATACGTATGGATTTTTCAACCATATTTTTATTGGTCCTAAGCTGGTCATATAGTCTGGGGAGCCTCTAATCCATTCTTTTTGGATACATATGATTTTACCCACTTGTAATTCATGTCTGTTTTTGTAGTGACTTAAATTTCATTTTCTGGCATTTTTCCTTGTCTCTATAGGTAAATGTATGATCATGATCCAAAGAAAATTGTTTTTAATAATTTTTTTGTTTGTTATTTTTAATTTTGTACAGATTGAGAAAATCCCAGTTGATGAGATAAAGCAAGAGTTGAAAGCTGCTGGTGTATCACAAGAGGCTGTCCAGGAGCTATTGCAAGTCCTTTATGTAAAGTCATTGACAGAGTTGGAAGGTTCACCCTTTGCTGTAAATTGTTTATGAAATTCTCCAGTAGTATACAAATTTCCTTAAAATCTTATATTTTGTAGTCAATGCTAGAAAAACACAATAAAATAGCCAGTTTTAGGCTTTTACCTTTGTGCTTGAGAGTAGGTTTACAAATTTAAGAATATACGTGATAGCTCTTGATGTTGAAATATCATTTCCTAGGTCATGGCATGTCTATTTGATGAAACTTCAATTTTGTATATTTAGAAATCAGAAACAGTTCAACAAACAATATCAAAGCATGTCAAGTTCCTATCAACAACAAGAGACATTTTAACAATGGCTGACATAGCCTTGAAGGAAAATAAAAATAGAACCCAAATGGAAAATAAACCAAGGGACTACAAAGTACCCTTCCTCCCACAATTCACCACTGAATTGGTTGCATTACTCTTTTCCTTCGTATTCCTTTTACAAACCCTCAACATATATTACTCACTCCCAACTACACTCTCTCTCTTCTAACAACCTGTCCACTGCAGACTCCTTCATCTGTTATAACCAATTTAGCATAATTCATTTCGTTTCCTCATTGCACTGTCTCAGCTCATGTTAACGGACCATCCACATCAGCATTCAACAATGGATCAGCCTCAACATCTGTCATTTGCCTAGGCCCAACGTTTGCATCTGCTTTAGGCCCAATACCAGTATCAGCAGCCTTATCACTTGTAGGTCCAATATCATCATCAACAGCCTCATCACATAGATCAATCTTAGTCCTCTTCCTACGGCTATAAACCTTGTTCAGCTCCTCACCAATTCATTCCTGTTTCTTAGAGAACATCTTGCATTTGTTTCTCTTTTTGATATCCTGGGTGAGATTTTAGAAACTTGGTTAGCTTGATAGAGTCTCATGGAGTTTGACCCCATTTTGTATTATATGCTACTTGATATCATTTATGTTTCTAATTTTTTTGCATATCATATCCCTCTTTGTGATATCAAAAATATTCTCCTTGCTTTACCTTTTTCTTGAAGCTTATTTATGTTTAAATAATCTGTATTAGTTTGTGAAAAACAAGTCATACAACTTATGTGAAATCTTAATTTGGTTGTATTTAGAGAGACTTGGAAGCAATGGGGAAGCAGTTGCTGATCTGAAACAGCTATTCTCACTTGCTGAAAAGTTTGGTTACTCTAAATGGCTTCAATTTGATGCATCAGTTGTTCGTGGCCTTGCTTACTACACTGGCATTGTATTTGAGGTTAGATTTTCTCCGTAGTTAATACTTGTTAGATGTTATCGTTTACATGAATATAGATAGTTTAGGAGCTTCTTGGACTAAATTCTTGCATATGGATTGCCTCTCTGTTGCGTATCTCAATACTTTTCTCATTGGAACATGACTTGATTCTGTAACAAGTGTATAAAAGGTTCATTCAAATATTGTGAAGTTTCTTGGGGATTGTGTTTTAAAATTTATACTCTTAATGCATAATCGCACTGAACACATGTATAATTATTGAAGTCGGCAAATAAAGGCTGAAGTGCATGATGAAAACCATAATCAGGGTTTAAAGCAATTTTTCATAGCCCTGAATATATTAAAAGAATACTTTGTAGTTCTTAACAAGATACCGTGATGTTCGTACCTACTCACATAAGATACTGTGGCATGTAAGATCCTTGGTGATAATATTATTTCATGATCTCCAAGAAGATGAAATGCATATACGAAATCCTATTCTCTCTTTTGTACTTTTTTCTCTTAATGAATTCATTATTGGGATTAATGTTTCTCATGTTATCTCCTACACATACATAAAAGTGTATGGGACCCATGTGGGGCCATGTGAAGAAAAGAGAGAGAAAAAGAAAATATGGGCCCACATACTTTTATCTGTGTGTAGGAGATAATTTAAATTTCCTACAACATGAGAAACACTAATCCCTTCATTATTTGATATAAAAAAAAAGAAAAAAAGAAAGAGTAGACACTATATAGAGAACATAACTAATGCTTGCAAGTACACCAAAGTTTTACTGGCTATATTTTTCTGTAACAAAAGTTGCATTCTTCACTATGCTTTCCATTGCATTTGCACAATAAGAAAAACAGGCAACTTTGTTGATTGCAACGGTTCCTATTAGTGTGTTCATTTCTGGCTATGTTAGTATGTTATAAATTGCCTGTTGTACTACTTTTCTTTCAAATGATTAAATTATTCTTCAGTAGGGTTTCGATCGAGAAGGAAAGCTACGGGCTATCTGTGGTGGTGGCCGATATGATCATTTGTTCTCAACTTTTGGTGCTGATGACATCGCTGCTTGCGGTTTTGGATTTGGGGATGCAGTCATAGTGGAAGTAAGTCTATAACTTTTCAGTAGCAAGAGGAAAGGGAAGCCACCAATGTTATGCATAATGAACCATCTTGTACATTTTTTTGAATTCCTTTCCGTCTCAATCTATGACACATTTTTAAGTTTCGAAACAGGTACAGTGAATCAAAACGTGTAAAACTATTGAATATAGTAATGTCATTTATTATCTATAGTTCTATAGATGCAGTTTTTTAGAAAGCGTATCTTTTAATGTCAGCATAATATGTTTTGAAAGCTCCTAAAGCAATAATATTCTGTTTCTAAGTTGCACAGCTTGCCTAATAATGATGTTGGTTTGTTCTGAGAAATTTGAGCAGCTCTTGCTTCTTGGTATCAATCTAGATGTTTTGGGAGCAAAGATGAGAGTGATTTTTAAAGCAGGAATTTCATGAAACACTTTGATGGATCCAGATGGGTTAGAATTGAATGTTTTAAATAAAAATCCATGCCTTCCCAGCTTCTGTGCAGTAGACATTTCTTTTGGACCTTTATGGTACAGCTTTTATATCTTGAATCTTGAGTACTGAATCTTCAAGCTTCTTAAATGGCTTTGCTTTATACTGTTCATTTTGTTTATTGCTTTCAAGTGAAGACTGCTGAGTTTCTTTGAAAATGCTGATCTGTGCTGTCAACTGATATATTAATTTTAGCCTCAGTACTGCTGTTTAGATTCCTATTTCTCCTCCTTTGTCTACTATGCCTGAGCTCCCTTCTTTTTAACAGTTGCTCAAAGAGAAGGGTCTACTACCAGAGTTCAGCTTGCAAATAGATAACATTGTTTGTGCCTTGGATGAAGATCTTCAAGGATGTGCTGCTATGGTTGCTACCGTTCTCAGAGAAAAAGGACAGAGTGTTGAATTGGTTTTGGAAAGCAAACCGCTCAAATGGTATAAAATTCTTCTATTATTTTTGTTTCCTTTTCTTAAAGCATGCTCGAATACTCTTCTGATATGATGTTATAAATCTTCATATTTATTCTCTTCTAGGGTTTTTAAACGAGCAGCTCGAACAAATGCTCAGCGACTGGTTTTAGTGGGGAATTCTGAGTGGCAAAGGGGTATGGTTGGTGTCAAAATTCTCTCTACTGGTGAGCAGTACGAAGTTAAACTGGATGATCTAAATTAAATCAGAATTTGAACTTTTTGTGTGGGTTTATGTATTTTAGCTTCATTATCGGTATTTCGTTTACCTTGGTTTTACTTGAGTACTTGTTTATATATACACTCACAAAACTGCATGCACACATACACATTTATCTATACATATACATTTACCAAAGCTTCTGCTTCTGTTCATTTTCACTTTTTATTTGTTAGAGAAGTATATAAACAGTTGATATAGCCTCACTCAACAACTTAAGCTATTGGGTGAGGGTCTCTATAATGTAAAGACCATTGATGGGCTTTCACTTAATAGCTTGAGCTTTTGGGTAAAATGGTTTATATACTTCTCTAACATTATCCAATCAAGTTCTTCGCCCATATTGTCTGCCATTTTCCCCCCTTTTGAGGACACATGTATATTGTGGATAGATCAATGAGGGGATTTTCACTTGAATTCTGGAATTGAATGATTTGTTTGATAATAGATCCTTTCAACTTACAATTGAAAGCTTTTCTGCTCATTTATCGCAACTAAAGATGCTTACACGTAGAGGTTTATAGTTATTAAAATCTATTTTCATTAAGCCGTAGACTGCTGCTTTCAACATTTGTCATCCTTAGGATAATATTTCCAATTTATCATTACTTGTGGCCTTAAACAATTTTTGAAGAGTTGGTCTTATCTAAAAGTTTTGAAAGGCATTCTATGTGAATCTCTGCCTGTAGTGGAAAAGCTAATGACTTAATGGAGGGGAAACTAGATTGGAGGATGGTGTGTCTTAGGACAGAGTGTAGGGAAGCTGTAAGTTGTGTGGAGGAGTAGACTCGTTTTTTTCTATTTTCCAGATTATTTTAAGTCCTTGTTCCCTATATTAATTTATTTAATTATTTATTTAAGCATGAGGATTTAAGCATGAGAGATTGATGAGGATGTAAATCATAGAATCAGAGCAGGGTGGATGAAATGGCGCAGTGCATCTGAGTTTTTGTGTGACCGCAAAATCCCCCTTAAGTTAAAAGGAAAATTCTATAAAACGGCAGTAAGACCGACAATGCTATATGGAGCGGAATGCTGGCCAGCACATAGGCAACATGAGCATAAGATGGGAGTAGCAGAGATAAGGATGTTAAGGTGGATATGTGGTTACACAAAGATGGATAAGATAAGAAATGAAGATATTCGACGAAAGGTCGGAGTAGTACCGGTTGCCGAGAAGATGAGAGAACATAGATTGAGGTGGTTTGGGCACGTGATGAGAAGGCCCCTGGATGCTCCTGTAAGAATAGAAGTTTGTTACCAAGAGCTCAACACAAAAAGAGGGAGAGGTCGGCCGAAACTTACTTGGGGGAAGGTAGTAAAACATGATTTAATTGAGTGAGATATAGATTGGCGGACGGTGTGTCTTAGAACGGAATGGAGAAAAGCTATAAGTATGGTGGAGTGTTAGACCCGTGGTTATTCCTATGTTCCAGATGGTTCCTTTTTAGTCCTTTTCCCCTTCATTTCCCCCACTTCTTCTTGTCCCTTTCTTTTTCACTTTTATTTATTTATATATACATATACATATATATATATATATTTATTATTATTTTTTATTTTATTTTATTTTTTATACAATTTTATATCTTTCATGTGGGTTCATCTACCACCGACCCCAATTAATTTGGGATAAAGGTGATGTTGATGTTGTTGATGTTGATTTATTTAAGCACATAGGCAACATGAGCATAAAATGAGAGTAGCAGAGATGAGGATGTTAAGGTGGATGTGTGGTTATACGAGGATGGATAAGATAAGAAATGAAGATATTCGACGAAAGGTAGGAGTACTACCGGTGGCTGAGAAGATGAGAGAATATAAATTGAGGTGGTTTGGGCACGTAATGAGAAGGCCCCTAGATGTTCCCGTAAGAACAGAAGTGTGTTACCAAGAGCTCAACACAAAAAGAGGTAGAGGTAGACCGAAACTTACTTGGGGGAAGGTAGTTAAACAAGATTTAATGGAGTGGGATATAGATTGGCGAATGGTATGTCTTAGAACGGAATGGAGAAAAGTTATAAGCATGGTGGAGGGTTAGACCCGTTGTTATTCCTATGTTCCAGATGGTCCCTTTTAAGTCCTTTTCCCCTTTATTTCCCCCTCTTCTTCTTTTCCCTTTCTTTTTTACTTTTATATTTATATATATATTATTACTATTATATTTATTATATATATATATATATATATATATATTTATATATATTTTCAACCTTTCTATATCTTCCATTTGGGTTCATCTACCACCGACCCCAATTAATTTGGGATAAAGGTGTTGTTGATGTTGATTTAGTTATTTTTCCTCTTATCTGTTTTTCTCTTATATGTTTCATTTTTTTTTCATTTATTATTATTATTATTATTATTTATTGATTTTTTTTTCTTTTTCCTCATTCTGTTATTTTTACTTTTTTTTTTTTGGTTCATCGACCACCGACGCCAACTGGTTTGGGGAAAAAGGTGTTATTCATGTTTATGTATATTATTTTTAAAATTATTTGATTAGAATCTTATTATGCTTCCCATGATTCTGGTGAGTTCTTTGTTCGTATATAATGCTTTTCTTTTCAAATGAGTAAATGTGGTAAGAGGAAAGGAGCACAATTCAATAGGTTTGGTTCAGTACAAATTAAGAAATCTTGGCATATGATGAATGATGAATCAACTTGTCAAATAATATTCCCAAGTTTATGAAGTTGAATGATTTGAAGCTTCGATATTTCATCAACATCAACACCACCTTTATTCCAAACTAGTTGGCGTTGGCAACAGCCAATAAACTCAAATAAAAAACTAGAAAAGAATGAGGAAGCTTTGATTTTTCATCAATAGAGACAAGTTATTAAGCTTGTTGAAGTTGTTCAAACTAGTTATGGTGAATGCTACTGCATGCCTCTGTGAGAAGAGGATAGTAGTGTAAAAGTTACGCTTGCTAAAACTAAAAAGTCTGGCCATTAAGCAGGAAAAGTTTCAGCAGTATTACTGACATATTTGAAGTGGCAGAATATGCTTGGAGGTACCAACTTAATGACAATGATGCGGTATGGAGTTTGAGTGAAGCTGAATACCTTTCTTTTCTTTATAATTTCATTTATATTTTTAGGAGAAACATCAATGAAAAAGTGGGTCATATGGGTAGAGTTCTTTTTTTTCTTAAATTTGTTTTTACTTGATAGGAATATCGGTTCATTCACCTTTAAGTTAGTAAGTAGTTTACTGAAGTTATACTTATCTTGATTCCCTCTTTTCATATAGCCTAAAGGCATCCATCCTTGTGAGAAAGAGCAAGAGAGTGTGAACACGGTAGGATTTTCCTCTTTCAGGTGTTGTCGGAACTTGAGTGTCCAATAATTTGATGGATAATTTCAATTTTTATATTTATCTTTTCTTGTTATGTTTTGGCATGGTTGATACATACCCCTATCGTTTGCTGATTGTGAGACTAAGCTGGTTTTAGAAGAGAAAGAAACTTCACAAGTTGTTCCCTTATATTCATTCACGAATATAATACTATATTGAGCAAACAATAGACTAATTTAAGCTGCATATTTTGGACATACATATAAACTTTTATTGTACTTAGTGTTCATGGAACAAAGAGGCCATGATACCCATGTGGATTGGTTCTACTAGGTAGGTAGTTGCAGCTACTCATCAGTTCTATGCTTATGGATAGCATTACTAGCTTTGCAAACACAAACAGTACTAACTGATCCACTAATAGTTTGATAATTGCCTTTAAGCTTTAGTTGGGTACAATTGTTCCCACTAGCCCAAATCCCATTGTAAAGAAAGCCCCTGCCTGCAGCAGCAGATAGACAAAGAAATTATCGTGTCCAAATAACAGGTCATAGATTGCACAGTGCAGCATGTACATCCCCACTATAATCTCCAATGGGTGGATCCTGTTGATTAAAGCAAAGGGTCATAAGTGTGCATCAGATGAGTTAATAGTGAGAAATAGTCAAATATCATAACTTCATCCTTTACCTTATAGTGTAATGTTATCTACTACATTATCTAAAGTCCAAAATGTTCTAAAAAAGAGTAATTAAAATATTATGGTTGTGTTCCTATTGCTCTTTTTCCCTATTGATGAATTGTAGAATGATTCAATGGCAATTTGTGGTGTTGGTTGAATAAATTGATTGATTTAGACAAACTAGCTGCAACGCAGCTGGTACCTCTCTATAATTCGAAACCGAGAAGTTCGTGATGGTCTAGCATTGTTCCTTTGTTTCATCATATTTCCAAGTTTCTCAGTCACAACCCATTCGTTGACACGGTTTGCTTCCAAGAGTCCTATAATTGCTGCTTTAGTTCGATGGAGTGACATCACATTCTCAAAGAGTATCCAGAGTACAAGTAGGTGCATGGATCTGTCCCATTATAAATGAATGTAGAATAATTAAGATAGCCGAGGGAAACTAAATAAATTTTGCACTGCTGTCAGAAACCCATTACCTTGGGGTGGAGACTGCATTTAGAATTGTAATAGTTGCTGGGATGTATATGGCAATCTGCTTTTTGAGATTGACTTCTGGAACTATCACGCAAGCTGGTATAACTATGCAGTAAAAGAAGAACGTGACCCAGTGTGCAACTATTTTCCTCACAAAGAAGAAGGCATAGATAAGATGAAGTCGCTTGAGAAGGGGTACCCTCTGGATGTTACGTATAGTTTTCAATCAGTATAAGAGTTTGTAAATCTTGATTCTACGAGGAATTGAATTTGTTTTTAACTGTTGATGTGAAAATTAGAGTTTACTTACTTCACAAAAGAGGATTTCCTTGGTCATTTTCTTAAGGAGATTAGCTGGACCACATGACCACCTGTGCTGCTGATAACGGTATGCTTTAAATGTACTTGGCAGTTCATTTTTGACCTAGCAAGCAACAACACCCCCCCACCAGGGGATATGGGGTAGTTTATGGGTTATTCAAGCTTAGAACACGATATTGTATTAAAGAATTTAGATAAATATGGATAACTCACTGTCACATCACCCACAAAAACAAATTCCCAGCCCTGCAGGCTTGCCCTAACTGCAAGGTCCATATCCTCCACTGTAGTTCGGTCTTTCCATCCTCCAGCATCTTTTATTGCTTGAATCCGCCAAACCCCTGCTGTCCCTATATGTTATAAAGGAAGTTTGAATAAGCCGATCTGCAAAGGTGCTTCTCTGAATTTAGTGCGATGAGCATCATAACTTACCATTGAAACCAAAGAATGAGTATGTTGAAGAGCCCACTTCCTGTTCAACACCAAAGTGATAATCGAGTGACATCTCTTGAAGCCGTGTCATCATACATTCCTCTGAATTCACTGTGCAGACCAGACATCAAAACAGTTTTAAAAAATGTTGATTTACTGGGCTCATGAATAAGGCATACTGTCACACTGATGTGATTGCAACAATTTAACAAGTTGATTTTACCAGTTACTTACCAAATTTCCATCTCGCCTGCACCAAACCCAACTTTGGGTTCTCAAGCAGATAAGGAATTGTCCTCCACAGAAAATCTGCATCTGGCTGGAAATCTGCATCAAATATTGCTACAAACTCACAATCCTCAACATATTCCTTTTCCAATCCCTCTTTTAGAGCACCTGCCTTGTAACCATTCCGATTTTGCCTTGTTTCATACTTGACATTTACACCTTTCTGCATCCATTTGTGACACTCCGATTTGACCAATTCCTGCATGTTTGAAAATGCATGGTTACTGTAAATTTACAAAACACGCATGGGATCTGCAATGAAGCTTTACTGGATCAATCAGATACCCTTAGGACTTGATTTGTTGAGTCATCAAGAACCTGAACTATGAATCTGTCAGCTGGCCATGAAAGCCCGCATACTGCTCCAATCGAAAGCTTGTAGACCTGGAAACAAAAATTGAATGTTTTTTTCCTAGGTAATTTATCTTTGTTCTTTAATAATCACCAGCATTACTGTAGCCCTCTTATTGCACATTTCTAGTTTAGACAAGCACAGCCGACTTGTGTGTTCCTTTACTTTGTCAGTTAGCTGTAACTTATTAATGTTATGCAACATGATTATGTTTCTGACATTAGTGATTGCAAAAATGATGTATATGGTTGCACAGATATTAAAATATATTAAAATAAGGATGTTTGAAAGATGCTAGAGTTTGTTGGTAAAACTAAATAGTGCAAAAAATAACCCAAAAAATGTATGAATAAAAGTGAGAAAGTAGGAGTAAGGGAATTAGTTATTAATGACATGTGATAAATGTGAGAAGACAAAATCTAGTTGATTTCTTTCGATTTAAAACCAGTCTTAATTGTTTCTACTAATTACAAATGATAAAAGGACAGCATTATAGGATAGGATATCATATATTAAATGGTAGTAAATATGCATGGATATCATATAACATACTAAAAACTTTATTCTTTGCAAGACTTCTTAATTAAAAAACTAGGTTACCTCTTTCTCATTATACATAGGTATTTGAATCAACACCATGGGGTATCTTTTGTTTCTCTCTATGTTCTGTTTCATGGCGTCCAACTTGTACTTGGTGTATTTTTTCTTCCTCAACACTTTGACAATAAGAATTACAGCTGCCATGGATACTCTTTCAACAAATAGCATGATTGACATTACTGAGCACAGAATGACTGCTAGTTTTAGGAGTGGTATGATCACTGGGGCTCGTATCGATTGCCAAGCATAGCGCAGACTGCTTGAAGCATATTCTGGAACGCCTTCAGTCTCCTCAAAGATTAGGTTTCTCATGGTTTCTGGGGTTGTAATTATGGAGGAATATAGAGCCTGAAGTAGTCACTTGGGGTCTGAGGCAAATGCTGGATGGGTTGGTGACTTGTTGCAGGCAGATCAAGTGGGTGTGATGTGTGTTGGAGATGAAACCTTTACTTTAAATAGGAAGAAAGCAATGGAGAAAGATGAGGACATGCATTTGGGTTTAGGTGGAAGAACGTAGTGTGATGAGTGCGCTATTAAGGGGGGAGCTATTCTTTTTTGAGAGACACGTTTTTCATGCAAGCGATACTGCTGCAACGTAGCTACTTGATAGCTGGATATGTCTTTTCTTGCCGACAATTTCTTCAGGAGTTTTACCATCGATGGTTTGGCCATAGTAATAATTGCTTCTTGTATTCGATCTAATTTATGAGATTGTGTTATATTGCTAGTAAATATTAAATAAAAGCCAATAGAGTCAAGCTGGCATTTTTGGTACTTTTGTAAGGCTTAGATACGATCTTTTTGTGATTGAAATTTTCTCTTATCTTCTGTTTATCTTTCAAATATGCTGCTTTTGTTCTTTTTTGAGCTGGAGCATATTCAATCATATCAAACTTTGTTGATTTGCTTTTGCGATTGATTTGTTTGGGAAAGGTTGGTGAAAGAATTTAAAGTACTTTTTATTTCACTACAAAATACTTTAAATCCATGTAGAAGAGGTAAGAAGAGAAAATGAGAGTGAAGTAGAAGAATGATGGAGACGATCCCTTGTTTGAAAAGTTTGGTACAACTGTCTAAAAGTGGGATGGGTAAAATAAAGTAGAAGAGGGTGTACGTTTTTATTTTATATCGAAGTTTTTAGTTGCTTGACGGCAACGTCTCTACTTAGGGTATTGTAAATCAGAAAGCATATAATCTCCTTTTGAAACATTTGGCAGACAAAGAAGAATAGTTCCCTTCCTTTCTGCAATAAATTTCTTATTGGATATGAGAAAGGAAAGACTTTTCTTTCTGCAATAAACTTCTTATTGGATATGAGATGATTGTCATCCTTTCCTTTTATTTCCTGTATTAAAACTTAGTTTCTCTAAATCTTCATTTTCCTTTCTGGGATACATAAAACATATATGATGTCTTTTTGTTACTTGGCTCAGGCATACTTTTGTAAAGTGCTATTATTTCTTTTCATTTCCAATGTTTTGATAGTTAAGAAGGAAAAGATAATCTGATTGTAGCCTGTTTTGAAGTTGAAGCTATTCCATAGAAGTAATCAGAAGGGTCTACTCTCCATTTTAGATATTTTAAAGTTGAATTTGTTTTGCATTAATCCCAAATTATGGCGGGTTTGTGCTCTCTGGTTTAATAGAAATTATATGAAGCAGATTATGCTATGAAATGACCACTTGGGAAAATTTACCATATAAAATTGATATATTTTCATGTCTGACTCAGATAGCGTGTTTGTTCCGAAACGCCTTGTAGTTATTTGGATTTATCAAAATGTCTACACTTCTATTTTTGCGTGCACTCAAGCTCAATGTGAACAATATTTTCAAGTACTTCAGCTATACTGTCGGCTTCCTTATCATTGAGTTGTCTGTTACAAGTTATCATCGGGTGAGGGGGAGTGTACATTTTCATGGTTGCTGCCTTTATTTTCTAAACTCTTGGCTTCTGCCATTGGAAGTTGAAATAAAATACAAATTGCCAGTTAATGTTTCGTGTCGGCTACAAAAGTAATGAGACTTCCAAAATGATTTGGTCTGCTAGATGGGTTACACACGGTTGCTTCCAATTTTAGAGAACTGTTTATTAGTCTTGGATATGTCTTTGGTATGCATGAAATGGTAGCGGACAAACAATAAATAGAGGAAGTATGTTATTTGTGTGTCATTTTTGCTTAGGAACAATTAATATAGGATGTATGTTATTCATGTGTCATTATTGCTGAGGAACAATAAATATAGGAAATATATTATTCGTGTGTTATTGAGTCAATTATGCTAGTAGGATGTCAAGCGCAGCCTTGGCCTAACATCTTGACATGAACTTCTTAGCATGTGAGTTGCTGATGTGGCGCAAAGGTGCCTTAGCATAATAGTAGTTGTTAGAGATATAATATAAAACCATTAATGTGGCCTTCAGTTAACAACTTAAGTTTTTAAGCTGAAATGGTTGCTTTACATGGTATTAGAGTTTTTGTGACTAAAGGGTCACGAGTTCGATCCTCACTGTCCCTATTCTATTAATAAATAAATATTGTGGAGGTTCTTAGTATAGGTAGAAGGGGTCTATGCACTATTCATCCTTCAAGCCCAATGAGTTCTCGTGTGAGGGGGCGTGTTAGAGAGATATAATATAAAATCATTGATGTGGCTTTCACTTAACAACTTAAGTTTTTGAGTTGAAATAGTTTCTTTATAGCGGTGTTGTCGTCATGTAACCTAGAGGACATAGGTTCGAATCATGTAATCAGGCTTTTGTAAATGCATGGTAAAGTTGGTAAAGTTGCCTACTATAGACCTATATAAGACCCTGCGCATAGCGGGAGCTTTTTAGCATTTAAACATGTAGTTGTTTTAAGGAATTGTTAGAATGATTGTGCTTAACACAACACCAAGCTGGCCTGGGGTGGTTTGTTCAATCGTTATAAATTGCCCATATATTTAGCATATTTGGGATCTTTTAATACCCCCTCTCATGCCCAGGACAAGTTATCCGGAGCATGAGAATTACAAGAGGCTTGGACATTTGCGGGTGGCCCAGGACAATTTATCGGGATAAGCTTTGGTACCATATTAGAATAATTGGGCTTAACTCAACTCCAAAGTTTAGCTTGCTGGGGGAGGATTGCTCAATCATTGTAAAGGGTACATTGCCCATATATTTCACAGTTGTGGGATGTCTTAATACCCACTCTCATGCCTAATATAAGTTATCTGGAACATGATCTCTTAATATGGATAATTAATCATAAATCTCTGTTCCTTTATTTCTATCAGTCTTGATTAGTTTGTTACATCTAGAACAAAACTATGAGCTCAGTCAATTTCGTTATGTCTGTATCTTGATTTAGTCATGCCCTTTCACTGTTTTACCTGTTTACTGTACCACAATGCGGCCACAGACCAGACTTTCTGTAAGTTGTCAAAGGGTTGCATGTATCCTCAATAAAGGTAAACTATACTTATATCGATGTTTTACCCATGTGGGGCAAGTTGATTTCATGTTAAGTTGGTTTGTCCAGTTTAATTGCATTATGCCTTGCTGGGAGCATTAGCTTGCTGATTTTGCTGTATAGTGACTCTTGTTGGATGTTTAACCAATGAAAAGGGGAGAGTGCATTTGCGTGGTTTCTGCCTTCATTCTGTTTCACTTATTTGGTTTTAGTCATTAGAGATCATAATGGGAAAAAAAAAATGAATTTCCCAGTTAATTTTACATTCCAGGGATAATATAAGTAATGAGATCTTTCAAGTATTTTAGTCAGTAGAATAGGTTATATGAGGTTGCATCCATAATTGCTATATGTAATAGTACGTCTGGAGCAATTAATATAGGAAGTCTATTGTTTCATGTGTTTGGATAAATTATTATCTGGACTATGGGACGGCCTTGACATATATGCTAATGGCACCAGTGGTATTGCTAAGACAATTCCAACAATTCAACGTTTTATGGTTGTAAGATGAATAATGAAATGACAATAACGACAGACTTTATTGAATTAGAAAGATTTAGGGACAAGCCCTTACACACAACCAACCCAAATACCGAAATTACAAGTAAGAAGAAATTAGCACAGACTCCATGAATGCCCACTCTTGTTCATCCGCTTACACATAAATGCATATTTTCCCATTCCACACTGAACCAACAGTTCAGGTGCTACTCCCACTCACAAACTCTCCACCCCTCACTCCTCTCTAACCGTCCCTCTTATTCCCCTCTCCACGGTTCCTTCTCCCACATAACCCTCTCCATTCATAGCTTGCCACGTGTCTTCCTTACTAACCGAATGCTGTTGCTTGTGATTAACATTCCGCGCCTCGTTGTTTCTCTTCTCACTTTGCTTGTGCACTCCTTCCTTGCTTTTCACCACATCTGGGCCACTGCTGCTCATTTGGGCTGCATCCACCACTTTTGGCCTTTTATCACTCTTGTCATCAACTTCCACTTCCTTTGGGCTTTTATCCCCCTTGTTACCAACTTGGGCTGCTGTCTTTGTTCCCCTACGTTTATAAAACTTGCTAAATGGCCTTAAGGGCCCATCAATACTCCCCCCTGGAAGAATCACCTTGTCCTCAAGGTGGAATAAAGGGAATTGCTGTTTGAACTGGTCCAACGCCTCCCATGTGCAATCACACTCCGGAAGGCCCTCCCACTGCACCAGCAACTCGACCTCTCCATTTAACAACCGTCTCGACTTCGTAACAGCCAAGGGGTGAACATTGAACTCCAAGGTATCATTCAAACACTTGGGTAATGGCAAGACGGACACATCCGACTGAACAACCCGCTTTAGTTGAGAAACATGGAATACGGGATGTATCTTTGAATATGAAGGAAGCTCCAAACGATAAGCTACTGCACCAATACATTCCAACACCTTAAAAGGTCCATAAAACCGCGGACTCAGCTTCTGATTGATCCGTTTAGCTAAAGAACGCATCTTATAAGGTTGAATTTTCAAAAAAACACTGTCACCGACAGCGAACTGAAGCTCCCTACGCTTCTGGTCTGCTTGAAACTTCATACGTTGCTGAGCACGGTTCAAATTTTGCCTAAGGTCATCCACCACAGCATCCCTTGCCACTAACCATTGATCTAATGCATCAACATGAGAACTACCTTTTTCAAAACGGAATAAAGAGGGAGGATCCTGCCCATACACAGCCTTGAAAGGAGTCATGCCAATAGAACGGTTATATGATGTATTAAACCAAAATTCTGCCCACGACACCCACTTAGCCCAACCACGGGGATGCCCATTAATAAAACACCGCAAATAAGTCTCAACTGTCCTATTCACAACCTCTGATTGTCCATCCGTTTGGGGATGATAAGACGAACTGAATCGAAGCTTAGTACCTGACATCTTGAACAACTCCTTCCAAAACATGCTCATAAACACCCGGTCCCTATCCGAAATAATGGATTTTGGGAACCCATGTAAACGAACAATTTCTTTTACAAATAATTCCGCCACCATATGAGCATGAAAAGGATGGCTCAATGTGACGAAATGAGCATATTTGGTCATCCGATCTACCACCACCATAATGGTATCCACCCCTTGTGATTTAGGCAATCCTCCAATAAAATCCATGGAAATATCCTCCCATGCCCTTTCCGGCACTGGTAGCGGCTGCAATAATCCTGCTGGTAACAAACCCTCATACTTCTGTTGCTGGCAAACTCCACACTGTCGTACAAAGTCAGCGACCATCCTTCGTAAGCCCTTCCAATAAAAAACAGCAGCAATGCGCTTATACGTACGCAATTCCCCCGAATGTCCCCCTAAAGGAGAAGAATGAAATTCGGATAATATTGCCGGAATCTGTGCCGAATATTTGGGCAACACCAGTCTATTCTTGAACCACAAACAGCCCTTAAACACATGGTATCCCGGATGGGCTTGAGGATCCCGTAATATTTCCGTGATGATTTTTTTGGTAGTCAAATCATACAGCACCTCATCAGCAATATCATGAAGATCTGGACTGCTGATCAACGTCAGCTCCTTGCATGCCATTACCCTAGATAAAGCATCCGCAGCCTTATTTCCACTCCTGGTTTAAACTGAATCTCAAAATCAAACCCCAACAATTTTGCTATCCATTTCTGTTGGCCTTCCGCTATCAACCGTTGCTCCGTCAAGTACTTGAGACTACGTTGATCAGTCCTGATAATGAAGTGATTTCCCAACAAATAATGCCGCCATTTATGGACGGCAAACACAATAGCTTTCAGTTCCCTCTCATACACAGACAGTGTTTTAGCTTGATCAGAGAATGCTTGACTCAAAAATGATATAGGACGCCCCTTTTGCATAAGGACAGCCCCCATACCTATGCCTGACGCGTCCGTTTCAACAACAAAAGTTTCCTCAAAGTCAGGTAAGGCTAATGTGGGCAACTTAACCATTTCAGCCTTAAGCAACTCAAAAGCTTTTTGAGCCTCCTCACCCCATAAAAAACAGTCCTTCTTCAGCAATTGTGTGAGAGGTCTAGCTACATGACCGTACCTCCTCACAAACCTCCTATAATACCCCGTGAGGCCCAAAAACCCCCGTAACTCCTTTAAATTCCGAGGCACAGGCCACATTTGGACAGCTTGTAGCTTTTGTGGGTCTGTTTTGACCCCATCTTTGGATACCACATGACCCAAATACTCCAACTCCTCCTGACCGAAACTACACTTCTTGTAATTAGCAAAGAGCTTCTGTTGCTTTAATATGTCCAGCACTACACGAAGGTGAGCAACATGCTGCTGTTCATTTTGGCTATAAACCAAAATATCATCAAAGAATACCAAGATGAACTTTCGTAAATGGGGTTTAAATATAGCATTCATCAACGATTGGAATGTTGATGGAGCATTCTTTAACCCAAACGGCATTACTAAGTACTCATAGTGCCCCTCGTGTGTGCGAAAAGCTGTCTTGTCAATGTCCTCCACCCTCATCAATATCTGATTGTACCCTGACTTCAAGTCCAATTTGGAAAAAATTCCAGCACCATTCAATTCATCCAAGAGTTCATCGATGACCGGAATTGGGAACCTATCAGTGACAATCACTTTATTTAAAGCTCGGTAGTCCACACAAAACCTCCAACTACCATCCTTCTTTTTAACCATGATCAAGGGACAAGAGTAAGGACTGCTACTGGGCCGAATCATGCCTGCTGTTAACATTTCCTTGATGAACTTCTCAATTTCCTCCTTCTGATAGTGAGGATAACGGTAAGGCCTCACATTGGGGATCTCCGCTCCCTTTGTCAAGATGATTTGGTGATCACAACCTCTACTAGGAGGTAGTTCTGATGGCAACTGAAACACTATCTGAAACTCTTGAATCAAAGCTGTTACTTGGGAAGACATCCCTTCCAAAGAGTTGGTGTTCAACGACATCAACCCCAACTGGACGTAGAAGCTCTCTTCTTTTTTTTTACAAGACCGACTCACCCCTTTGCTTGACACTTGTTGACATGACAAAGCCGGATCTCCTTGCAATCGGACCGTCTTCCCCTCCCACGGAATCTCTAGCAACAGCTCCTTGAAGTTTGCTCGAATATTCCCGAGCTCCTCCAACCAAGTAAATCCCAAGACCAGATCCACCCCACTTAAATTGAAAACAAAGAAATCTTGGGTTAAAGACAAACCTGGTAATTCCAGACAGAGTCCCCTGCAAACCCCCTTGCTACTGACTTGATGGCCGTCACCCACCGCCACCTTGGAACCGCGGGTCTCATCGATGGGCAACCCGAGCTTTCCCACCAACTTCTCCGCTATGAAATTGTGAGTAGCACCGGTATCAATCAACACCACCACGCGTTGCGTCCCTAGCTGACCCCACAACTTCAAGGATCTGTTCGTCGTCCATCCCACAACGCTATGCATACTCAACTGAATCGTTTCCTCCTTTCCTTCGTCCTTCACCTCCGGCACTTCTTCCCCCACGATCTCCTTCTCTCCTTCGCCCAGAATCAGCAACCGAAACTGAGCATACTGACACACATGTCCAGGGCCGAAAGGAGCATCACACTTGAAGCACGTGTTCCTCCGCCGTCGATCGTCCATCTCCTCTTGACTCAACCTCCGATAGTTTGTGCGGTTCGACCCCACTCCGCTGCCGACAGACGCACCGCTCGTCCCTGAAGTCGTGGCACTCGTGTTTTGGAAATTAGGGCTCACACTTGCCATTGAAGAGTTACCCGTTTGCGCAACGTTATTTACTTGGGCAGTTGGGCCATTTGCAAACGGCCCAGTACGATTGGGCCCATTTTTATTGGTTAAGGCTGAACGGCCCATGTACCCCTTTCCAAGCCCATTCGTCCCATTCCAATCCATCACCACTCTTCCCAGCTCCTTTTCCCTGTCTTCCACCTTCTGAGCCAAAATCATGGTCTGATTCAAATCGGTGGGTGAGTGCAGCCTCATCTCAGCTCTTATCTCCTTCCTCAAACCCGTGAGAAACGCGGCCTGCATCATGTCATCGCGAGCATTCCTCAATGGTGCTGAGAGAATCTCAAACTTCTCTCTATATTCAGCCACCGTCCCTTCCTGTCGCAGCCCCATCAGAGCTTCATATGGGTTCCCCGTTGAAGACACGTGAAACCGTTGTAGAATTGCGCTCCGAAGACCCTCCCAGTTCAACGCCGGATTTCTTGGCTCCCACCATTGGAACCAACTTAATGCTCGACCCTCCAAGCATATGGACCCCGTCTCTACCTGTTCTTCGGCTGGAATGTGATTGATTCGAAAATACCTCTCCGCTCGGAAAATCCACCCAAACGGATCATCTCCATTGAAATAGGGGACTTCTACTCTCTTCATCCTCCCTTCATCTCTTATCAAACGATGAAGATCTCCATTCCCCTCCTCTTGATTGCCTCCTCCTCCACAATCACCTTGCCCCTGGTTACCCGTAGCTGCCAGCTCCTGGAGTGTACGCATCATCACCGTCAAATTTGCCTCGATTCGGTGGATTCCTTCCTCCGTCCCAGCCACCCTCGCTTCCAACGCTTCCATCCGATGCTCCTTGTTTCTGGTCGACACCATCCACAACTTCCCAGGTAAAGAGCTCTGATACCAAGTTAATGGCACCAGTGGTATTGCTAAGACAATTCCAACAATTCAACGTTTTATGGTTGTAAGATGAATAATGAAATGACAATAACGACAGACTTTATTGAATTAGAAAGATTTAGGGACAAGCCCTTACACACAACCAACCCAAATACCGAAATTACAAGTAAGAAGAAATTAGCACAGACTCCATGAATGCCCACTCTTGTTCATCCGCTTACACATAAATGCATATTTTCCCATTCCACACTGAACCAACAGTTCAGGTGCTACTCCCACTCACAAACTCTCCACCCCTCACTCCTCTCTAACCGTCCCTCTTATTCCCCTCTCCACGGTTCCTTCTCCCACATAACCCTCTCCATTCATAGCTTGCCACGTGTCTTCCTTACTAACCGAATGCTGTTGCTTGTGATTAACATTCCGCGCCTCGTTGTTTCTCTTCTCACTTTGCTTGTGCACTCCTTCCTTGCTTTTCACCACATCTGGGCCACTGCTGCTCATTTGGGCTGCATCCACCACTTTTGGCCTTTTATCACTCTTGTCATCAACTTCCACTTCCTTTGGGCTTTTATCCCCCTTGTTACCAACTTGGGCTGCTGTCTTTGTTCCCCTACGTTTATAAAACTTGCTAAATGGCCTTAAGGGCCCATCATATGCCCTTGACACAAACTTCATTAGCATGTGAATTGCTGTTGAAGTGATTAATTAATCAAAGAAACTTCTTTGCATTTTGTATATCTAAGTCTTGATAATTTTGGTACACCTCATACTAAACAGAAAGCTTCAGAAATTTATGTCTATATCTTGATTTGGTCCTGCTGCCTGTCCACATACTTGGTTTACAGTTACAGTATCTGATTCTCTCATTCTCTCTGCACTTTTTTATGCTAGTGTTCCAGAGTTCAGCCTATATTCAGATTTAATTTCAGTTATCAAAGGCACGCGTTTATCCTCGATATAGCTGTGCGTATATGCCTTTCCATGTTTTCCCAGTATGGACCAAGATTTTCCAGATTTGTTTGGTTGGTCCACATTAGCTGCTTTATAAGGGAGCATTAGATTGCAGTGTTCAATATATAGTGATGCTTGTTAGATGGCAGACTAGTGAAACTTTTTGTTTTTTGGGTTAAGGAAATCATTATTACCCTACTTTGGAAGGGACTATAGTTCTGATTTGGCTTGTCAAATAAATCTGACTCTAACTCTAGTAGTATCCCTTTTTTCCCATTAAGTTAGCAATTTAGATTTGTATACTGGATGGCTGGACGCACTTGGTCATTTGCATCAAGCAGACAGGCCAGTATTTTCTGGGAAAGAAAAGTATGGTGGTCGTCTTTTTATGTCCTGCATATCATAGTTTTATTTACTCCCTTTTCATTTTTTTTTCTCTCATTTCATATGGATAAGCTTATTGGTTAGTTTATCTTCAATTGCAAAAGTCCTTTGTATTGAATGTTCGACAGATCATATTTCCTGTATTACGGATTGGATCACAAATCATACATAGAACCTTTTTATAGGTGTGCCTAACCATCCCAGGCCTTGTGGTGTGTCATCTTGGACGATGATTCCTGGTGTTTCTTTTCCTTCTTGTGTCCCTTACTAGGACATGCTCCCTTGCGTTACCATGTTTTCACTTTTCAGAGATGACTTGCATGTATGAAGTATTGGCTTGTTATAAGTAACGGGTGGGTTATATTTTCTTAAAATGTATGTTTATTCTGCTGCTGACTGTAGTATCGTGAGCAAAATGATCTTACCTTGTAGCTATATCAATTTGGAGGCATGATTCGATTGAGTTGTGGATTTTTGGGTCTTTATTGTCGTATGTTGGACGCATGTAATTGCTGTAGTTGTAAGTATACCTTTTATTCTTTTAGAATGAGTCCGTTAAAACTTCATTTTGGACATCCCCTTGATACAACTCAATTGATAGAGCTGTAGGACATGCAATGAGAGGTGGGAAAACGAGAGTGGGGGTCCGATGCACTTTATCATCCTTTCCTATTCCTTCCCTGTGAAGCCTCTTGTGGACCACCTTTCCTTGGACCAAAAAAAAGGGAAAAAAATTATTTTGACAAACCATAATGAACCAAGATTAGCATGACTGCATTTATCGTACGAAGGTAAATTATTGAATGAATGGTGTGCGTCTACTAAATGCTAGTCCGTGGTTACAGCAGCACGTCCAAGGATGTCAGATGGACGCAGCACGTCCAGTATACGACTATACGTTTTGGATTCATTAAATGCCTAATGCAGTCGTGATGGGTCTGTGTTATGGTAAGACGTGGTTGATCAGCAGCCAATAGAAACGAAAACAAAATAGAAAGTAATAGATTTCTAATCAAACATGGTAGAGTCAGGGTTATTTCTACCAAATGCAATCAGCAGGTAGAAATGTGCAGGGTGTTTTTTGGGCAGTGACTATTACAATCGTGAATGTTGTCCGGGCGGATAAACAGAAAATGCGAAGCTTTTTTCCTAGCTTTTATGGATATGGGAGATTAACATATGTATGGTAACGCGTCTCTGCATGCTTACATTAAGGATCATTTTGAAATTGGAAGAGAAAGGGTATAAAGCTGCGTTTAGTAGTGCGTTTGTTTTAATCAATTGTTTTATTTTGAAAGATATATAGTAGCTCTTTTTTTTTTGGAAGTACATATGGCTTAAGTTGTAGCAAAGGGACCAATTAGGGCGTGGTACAAACAGTGAAAACATTATCGAAATCTGTTGAAGGAAGATATCTTCTGTATTCCCAGGTTTATTATATTTGGAAAAAAGATACACAAATGATTTTTTTTTTATTATATCCATTTTTTTGATTATTTTCAATTAAGTTTTATTTTTTTTCAATTTTAATTAAAGGAGTGCATATTCCTATTGAAGAATGTAGACACCTTCACTCCTCTCTCCAAATAAAAATTAAAAGTTAAAAAAATACAATCTACCAAAGTAAAGCTACAGTCATAGGCTCTCGTAACTTTCCATATGGTATGTTCTATTCTGTTAAATTCGTATTCTCTTTAGGTTTCCCCGTACATATGTATTTCATACAGGCTCCCAGGAGCGGCACTTTTCACCTTTATACAACTATCATGGGAGTTGCTATATGGGCTTATAAGGTTTCATAGTAATCAAGATTGTAAATGACGGATCCCTAACTACTAGGGCATCTTGGAATATTATTTAGTTCATGGGCTCTGAAGTAAAGTGGATATGATGCTACAGCTAATTTTTTTATTTTTTTTTGGGTAAACTCTACCGCTATTTTTTATGAACGAAATGTATTCATCGATTTTTTTAATTATTCTTAAAATTAATTATACTTTTCTAGATTAAACGAGTAATATAATTAATAAAAAGTGAGCCTACTTTTAGTACTTCCATTAATTAAATGAGTATATTATTAGAGTGATGCAATATTTTTTCTGCTAGGTTATACTGTATACTAATTCAATCCTTTTACCTTCACTATCATTTTGTCTATTGTATGGTGTCTAAATCAATGATTTCCAAGTATTTTATTACTTTCTTCTCTCTCCTCTCTTTTTATTCTCTAGTAGTGGGATCCAATGTACTTAGAAACTACTTATTTATATATCGTCCAACGTTTAAAAAATGGTAATAAAAATAGGAAGATTAAATTAGTAGTTGACAGAACCTACCCCAATTTTTTTTTTAAAAAAAAATTCCGTGTAATAAGTTTGTCTAAACAATTCATCTTTAATTCATCTTGTATAGTGATCTTAACATTATCATGTTAATGGCTAATGTAATGTTAAGATTAGGAATCGAGTGTAAAGCAAATGGTGGGTCCTGCCCTACATACTCAACTGGATGCTGAATTAGCTGCAGGGATGGGTATGCCGTATGCCAAATAACTGACCAAAGGTAATGTATTTCTGATTTATTTTCCTTTGTTTTTTGGGAAAAGGGGGGTGTTAGAAGCTGAGGGCTCTGTGTTGATGGAAGATAGCATTTTATCAATATTTTTTGGTTGTTTTCCTAATATGTTATTATTGGCTATTTTTAAAATCTCTATTAAGCCTGTTTCACATACCATGTCCACAAGCAAGCATATTTTAGTTTTGAGGTTTGTACTTAAGCCTAACCTAACCAACTTTTTAGCCTTTGCATTTGCATTGATCCTAATATTTGACTCACATTCACATTGGTCTACCCAGATATCATTTTATTTTATGGTATTGGCTAAGCAAATTTAGTAAACGAGTGGGTTTTCGTATCCAAGGTCAAGATGCTTATCAAAATATTTTCTATCTGGATCCCAAAAAGAGATGCTTTAAAATTATATCACATAATTTACTAGTTGGATTTATGCCAGACCACTTTTCATCAACCCTAAGAAAGAAAAAAAGAAAAGAAAAAAAAGGAGAGCACAAGTACTCATCAAGTAATAAAATATGTAATGAATTTTCAATTTTGCATGTAATTTCTCTTGAACTGCCAGTGTGCTTTTCGAATCATAGCACCAATGTCAAACAAAAGTCAACCTAAGCCATATTAAATTTAGAGTAAACACCATTTTTAGTCCCTGACAATATTCATGAAAGCCTTTTCAGTCCCTGACAATAAAAAATGGACAAATTGGTCCTGAAATAACAAAAAAGGGGCCACGTTCGTGTGTGCTGACGTTCGTGTCAACTCCACCGTCACGGCTCAACTAACGGTGCCCATGTGGCACGTTAGTGTGCTGACGCGGCTTGGACGCCTGCCTAGAGGGGCCATATTGGTCCCTTACAAAATGCACGGGGCCCTTATTGGTCCCTGATACAATGCTTTTTCTAGACCATACTCTCCTTCTCTGCCATGCCTACTGCCACGATTTTTCTTCCTCCCTCATCCATGCCTCCACGTTACTCCTCCCTCATTCAGAAAGGATAATAGGACCATGGTTGATAGAAAAGAGTTGTTTAAGAACACTTTGAGGAAAGCGAGAGTAATTACCACACACTAAATGAGGGGTAAAACAAAGATATGAATTGATATGTTAAGCTGTAAAAGCCGTAATTAAATATTAAATAAAATAGTAAATTACAAAATGATTTCATCTTATTTATTCATCTTCAAAAACATTCAATGTTGTTCAAGACCATTATTTTTGTTTGTTGGATACAAGAAGGAAAATACTCTTACTAAGTATCTATTAATTAACATCTTCACTTTATCAAACAGCCACTAAAAATGGTAAGCGATGTTTTTACATCCAGACACTAGGTGCCAACTAAGCTTTTCTTCTGCATGTGTTTTACTTGTCTCAAACAAACTGCTAAGGGATTAATGTTTCTTCATACACTTTATTTATACGTAGGGTATAAAATTATTTCTTACAGAAACACTAGTCCTAAAGACTAACCACTAATCCTAAATAGTTAAGCCCTGATATGTTTTTCATTTGTATCAAATATCTGGATTAACCACCCAGCCAAACAAACTTGGGCTATGAAATGTAATTTTGAGTTAGCCTAGATTTAAGTATGAGAGGCCCATTTTATCTAAATAGGTTGACAGACAAAACTTTGATGCATCATAAATATCTAGGGTATATATTTTTTCCACATTAAATTTTTTTTCACCAATTTTTTTTAAAAAAATCCCCGCCACGTTAAAAATTTTTCCCTTTAGAAAAAATGATACCGTGAGTACACCGTTTTTTTCCCATCATAACACAGCTTATTTCGGAACACGTCAACTTCACCCAATTGTACGGTATACTAATACGAGGCGAGTGCCTCTGGTTCTATAATGAATGCCCTGTCATTGGGTTCTTGTAGTAGCCAAAAACGTGAAAGGATTTTGTAGAGAGAAGTCAGAGGGTTTAGAGTGAGAAAGTGAGGGAAGATTTGTCCAAACTTTTCTTAATTTTCATTTCCCGCCCCTCATGGGCTATATACCCTTTTCTGAAATATCTAGTTTTAATGCTACTTTCATGTGATAGAATTAAAAGACACCAAAATGCCTAAGACATGCTTATTACACATAATCAATAAAATGGGCTGGAACACGTTTTATGCGATTGGGCCTCTCCACATCGGACCCATCAGTATTGGGCCTCTCCTTGTCAAGCCCAACAGTCAAGGGTCCAACATCCCCTTGCCCACGAAAAATGACGTCGTCCTCGAGTCTAGTAGAAAAACGCTTGGAATGCGTCCTGGGTGGGCCGAGCTGCGAGGTAGGCTTCGGTGCAGTGGAAGGGACACGTGTTGGTTGCTGGGGACGTGGTGGATAGCAGCTGGCAGGCACCGAAAGTTGATTGGACGGTGTCAGGAGAAGATGCTGCTCTGCTGCACGCGGGTTGGACCGCACCTGATCACGGGTGGGAGAGTGTGTTGGCCTTTGGACTTCAGCTGAGACCATAACGTCTCCCTGCTCTCCCATTATTGTACCCTGTGTGCTTTTACGTTGGCTGACCACCAAACTTCGCTTTGTTCCTGGCGCAGGTAAAACTTGCATCTTGGAGAGCGAATCCATACCCAGTAGACCCTCGTCTTCCCAAGTGGAGTCTTCTGGTTGAAGGCCACTCCATTGAACCAAAACCTGGGGCACCAGCTTTCCTTGTCGCCATATGGTGGGATGGGAAACAATAGCCAGTGGAACGTGTATCTGTGCAACGGACGAAGAGTCCTGGACTAGATCATGAACCTGATACCTTCCAGTCGGAAAGAAGGGTCGGAGCAGCGAAACATGGAAGACGGGATGGATCCGTGAAGAAGGAGGCAAACAGAGACGATACGCGACACTGCCTACCCTTTCCAGCACCTCAAACGGTCCATAGAATCGTAAAGCAAGCTTCTTGGAAGAACGGCGATGCACTGAAAGCTGTCGAAAAGGCTGCAAACGGAGCAAAACCATATCACCAACCGCAAAGGTAAGATCTTTACGTTTCCGGTCAGCTTGGTTTTTCATATTTATTTGTGCGTTGCGGAGATGAGTTTTTAACGAAGCCAGAATCTTTGTACGAGAGTGCAAGTCAGAGTCGACGGCCTCAAAGGTAGTAGATCCCAACGTATACGCCAACAGACATGGTGGTGAACGACCATAAGTGGCTGTGAAGGGGGATGTGCCAATGGAGCGGTTATGAGCAGTGTTATAGTGGAACTCCGCCCAGCTGAGGAAACGATGCCATGCCGTCGGATGTTCATGAACAAAGCAACGCAGGTATTGCTCGACACTCCTATTTACTCTCTCCGTCTGACCGTCTGATTGGGGGTGGTAAGCTGAACTGTAGTGTAAATGGGTCCCATGTAAAGAAAACAGAGTTTTCCAAAACCCACTCTGGAAAACAGGGTCCCTGTCACTAACAATGGACTTCGGTGGACCATGTAGTTTGCCCACGGAGTCCCAGAAGACTTGAGCAACTTTCGCGGCTGTGTATTTAGAAGGGAGGGCAGCAAAATGTGCTCCCTTGATAAGCCGGTCCACCACCACCAAAATAGTGGAAAACCCCGCAGAAAGGGGAAGATGAGTGATAAAATTCATGGACAAATCAGACCATATTTGTTCAGGGATTGGTAGAGGTTGTAGTAGTCCATAGGGAAGATGGTTGGGAGATTTGCTTTTCTGACAAATTTCACAGCTACGAATAAATGACTGAACATCATGCCTCATTGTTTTCCGGGTAAAATTTGCACTTAACCGCAACAGGGTACGCCGAACGCCGGCATGGCCGCCTACTTTAGAAGAGTGGAACTCCTGCAACAGAAGAGGGATGAGTGAAGAGCTAGCCGGAACATAGACGCGGTGATGATGATGATGCAACAAGCCATTGATTATCCGCCACTGAGGCCATGTGGCAGGGTGGGATTGTAAATCTGTCATTATTTTTGTAGCATAACTATCGGTTTGTAACTCGGACTGTATAATTGGACTGTATTGAGTAGTGGGAACTGTGATAGCTAAAAAAATAGGGGAAAGAGTAGCAGAATTCCCCTTTGGCTGGCGTGATAGAGCATCAGCCACCGTATTAATCTTGCCAGGCTTGTATTGTATTGAATAATTAAACCCCAGCAGTTTGGCAAGAAACTGTTGTTGGTCAGGAGTTTGAATCACTTGAGACATTAAGTGAAACAAGCTCTTGTGATCCGTCCGGATGATAAAGGGCGATCCAAGTAAATACTGCCTCCATTTGGCAACAGCAGTAGTGATAGCATACATATCACGGAAGTAGGTTGATTTAGATTGCATGAGTGGGGATAATTTCCTGCTAAAAAAAAGCAATAGGGTGTTGTCTTGTAGTAACACAGCTCCCACACCCACGCCAGAAGCATCCGTTTCCAAAACAAACGGTAACTTAAAATTTGGCAAAGCCAGAATAGGGGCATTAGTGAGTAAATTCTTTAACGAAGTAAAAGCTTTAGTAGCTGTCTCAGTCCAATGGAACCCATCTTTAGTCAATAAATCAGTAAGGGGAGCAGCCACCATAGCATAACCTTTGATGAAGCGTCTATAATAGCCCGATAGTCCTAAGAAGGCCCGGAGCTGAGTGACCGATTGGGGTATGGGCCAATCACGCACAGCCTGAAGCTTTGAAGGATCAGGGGACACACCTGTAGCAGAAATAATATGACCAAGAAAATGAATTTCCTGCACACCAAAACAACATTTGGTCAATTTAGCGAAAAGCTGGTGATGTCTTAGAAGCTGGAGAACTTGGGTTAAGTGATGGGCATGTTGTTGAAGAGACGGGCTATAAACTAAAATGTCATCAAAGAATATGACAACAAATCGCCTTAGCACCGTAGAGAAAATATCATTCATAGTGGCCTGGAAGGTAGAAGGGGCATTGGACAACCCAAAAGGCATCACCAAAAACTCAAAATGCCCAGAATGAGTCCTAAAGGCCGTCTTGTGTATATCCTTAGGAGCCATCTTAATTTGATGGTATCCGGAACGTAAGTCCAGTTTAGAAAAAATTGTAGCACCATGTAATTCATCTAGTAGCTCATCCACAGTCGGAATAGGAAATTTATCAGGGACAGTAAGTGCATTGAATGCCCTGTAGTCCACACAGAAACGCCAAGTTCCATCTTTCTTGCGGACCAATAGTACGGGAGAGCTAAAAGGCGATTGACTGGGTTGAATTAAACCGTTCATCAGCATTTCATTCACCATCTTCTCAATTTCCGCTTTCTGGAAATGAGGATATCTGTAGGGTCGAACTTGGACAGGTTTGGAATCTGGACGAAGGTTAATTTGGTGGTTAAAAGGTCTATCAGGAGGCAAAGTGGTGGGTACATGAAAAACTGTAGGAAATCGATCTAGGACGGCTTGGATGACAGGGGAAATTGGGGAAGGTAAATCAGTGGGTGGTGGTTGGGCAGGGGAACTTGTTAAACACATGAAACAAGACAAAACTGAGTCCTGGGAAATCAATTTATGTAGTTGGGCCGTGGTGATGGGTTTGGGAAATGGTGTAGAGTCCCCCTGTAGTAAAATAGTAGAATCCAGATGTGTGAAAGATATAGTCATGGTTGCATAATCCGAAACAATCGGACCCAGTGTAGCTAACCACTGTACGCCTAATACCAAATCAGCCCCCTTAAGATCCAAAACAAATAAATCCACCGCAAAAAGTGAGTCTGAAGAGTCAAGGGTTCTGCAGTACATGACGCAGTACAAGTCAGAGCATCACCATTCCCAACTTGGACTTGAAACGGCAAAACATGATGAAGGGTCAACTTCAAGAATGTGGCCATGCGTGCGGTGATGAAATTATGGGTACTGCCTCCATCAATTAAAATCTGCACAGTGTGGCCCTGAATAGTACCTGCCAAACGAAAGAAACGAGTACTATGATGACCAAAAAGTGCATTAAAACTTATTTCTGATGTAACCACGTCAGGAGGTGGTTCATCTTCAGGGACAACAGTTTCCGGATCAGGTTCCTCTTCAAAGCCTTCCAAATAAAGCAACGCAGCACGGGCTTTACATTTGTGGTTAAAAGAGTAGGGTTCATCACAATTGTAACATAAATTCTTCTCTCGCTTGAGTTGCATCTCAGTTGGAGAAAGTCGTTTAATGGGTATGGCAGCTATAGGAGTAGTAGCTGTGGGTAGGGTTTTGTGAGTAGGAATGGGATTTGGGGAATTGGTAAGTTGTAATGGGGTTTTCTGGGCTCCCAACCAGGGTCTTTGATACGGTTTGGATTCTGCAGCTTGATCTTCATACACACGAGCTAAAGAGTAAGCCTCGTGATGATCGTGAGGTCTGTGAGTTAAAACAGGACGTCGAATATGAGATTTCAACCCAGAAATAAAAATGCTACGGGTAAGAGCAGCAGATAAACTAGGCACTTTACTAACAAGCTTCTCAAAACAAGATTGATATTCTAACACTGAACCACTCTGTTTAATTTTAACCAAAGCTGCAGCAGGATCCTCAAATTCAGAAGGCCCAAAACGACGTTGTAAGGCTGTACAAAAAGTACGCCAATCGGTCATAAGACCGTTTTGATCAGCCCCATAAAACCAACTATCAGCAGGGTCACTCAAATGGAATGCAGCTAAATTTAACCTGTCAGGTAATGGAACCTGATAAAAGGAAAAATACCGTTCAGCTGCTATAATCCAAGTGGTTGGGTCACCACAAGAAAATCGAGGAAAATCCAGCTTGACTTGTCTAGATCTGGCACCGTCCTGACCAGTAGGACCAGATCCTAAAATGCCACGGGCTGGAGCATGTTGCTGAATCTCCAGAAGTCGCGCAAGGTCCTGATGAAGATGAGTCTGAGATTCTTGCATCTGGATCTGAAAATCATGGAACTGAGAATTAGCCTCCTGAAGAGTCAGAAATTGTTGCTCACGACTCACTTCAGCAGTATGAAATTGTTGCTCAAGGGAATCCAAGCGTTGTTGTACATCTCGGAGGCGTGTATTTTCTGCCATTGATAGGAGGATGAGACAACAATGAAAGCACCAATTGTAGTAGCCAAAAACGTGAAAGGATTTTGTAGAGAGAAGTCAGAGGGTTTAGAGTGAGAAAGAGAGGGAAGATTTGTCCAAACTTTTCTTAATTTTCATTTCCCGCCCCTCATGGGCTATATACCCTTTTGTGAAATATCTAGTTTTAATGCTACTTTCATGTGATAGAATTAAAAGACACTAAAATGCCTAAGACATGCTTATTACACATAATCAATAAAATGGGCTGGAACACGTTTTATGCGATTGGGCCTCTCCACATCGGACCCATCATGATGTATTGGGCCTCTCCTTGTCAAGCCCAACAGTCAAGGGTCCAACAGTTCTCTATTTGGTGATAACACATTAACACTGTTTATTTTGCTGGGTGAAAATCACATATAATATCTCAATTATTATTAAACCATATCAGGGTCGCAGCATATGTTAATGTCCCGAAATTTGTCGTTAAGCAAAGGCTTACCAAACTCACTATCATGAGCTGAGGCTCTTTATCGTACTGTGAAGCATGTCATCCCCACAAAGGAGCCACTTTCAACAAAACCCCGTATGTTGCTATTCATATCTTTGCCTTTTTTTTTCCTCAACAAAGCAACCAAAGTTTGGTCCCCATTACGGATAACACGCACTTAAGCACCGTGGACACTCCTCCTTTTGTGTCATTTTCTCACGCATGTCCACAAACTCATTCCACACACACACACACACACACACACACACACACACATATATATGTATCGATCCTTCTCCGGTTTTCAGTTATCAACCTCAAAGTCATGCACGTTTGTGCCACAATCATGTGGTTTGATTTTTGTCCCCTACAAGCTCCGTCACATGCGCCTGCATTTCATTGGGATCAGGACCATATAAGATTTAGAGTTGCCATGAAAAGGATCGTGCATCATGTTGAATTTTAATATCTGATTGCGATGTGCCTGAAATGGTCAAGAAGCTAAAGTGCCAAGAGTCCCAGTTCTGCATTCATGGCCATCGCCACTCTATCAGTGTTGTGGACTGGAAAGTGATAGGATTTTAGTAGGACATTTCACTACCAAACCCAACACTTTACCTTGTTATGATTTAATCAAGAAAAAAAATAAAATTAAAAGTGAGTTTGTTTATAAAATACACAAGTAATGATACATTTACTATTGAATTTTAATATGTTAATATTTTAAAGGGTAAAATATTGTGTTGCATATTTTTATGTCTATTCCACCTACTCTTTTCCAACACGGTTACATTAGAGTCTAATTATATTGGACAAAAATAAATAAAATAGACATGAAAATAAATAGAAATAATATCTTATCACATATTTTAACGTGCTTTATATTAAATCAAGAATAGATATATACACTTTTCACGTATAAGTCTATTTTAAAGTAACCTTATCCTTTATTTTAATATGAAAAATTCTAAATTCACACCCAAATGGATTTTGTATGTTTTTGACAAAATATAAAAGTAATGGCGTATTAACCATTGAATTTTAATAAGCTAAGATTATAATGTATTTTAAATTAAATCAACGATAAAACATCTTTATGCAAAATTTTTTTTTTTTTTTTATAGTTGCCTTATCCTTGATTTTAACCTGAAGAACTCGAGATTCACGGGCAGATTGATTTTTTGTGTTTTTAACAGAATATTATGCTAAGCGTAGTTCGTATTACACCTAAAAAATTGCTCATAAATTAGGTATGTACATATAAGACTCACTTATATTTTGCATTACCTCAAGAGAACACATTTTCTTTGGAAATAAACTCAATTTGATGACGGTGCTTTTTTTAAAAAGCACTTCTAATAATTACTCATCCATTTGTGGTGCAGCCAAATGGAGTAGGTTAGCACTTGTTTATACTACTAAGTACAGTTGACAGTAGATATTGAGTTGCTCATATAGACTCATTGGTGTTGTTGATTCTGTAGAGCAAAGGTGACTAACAAGATGCAAAAAAGAGGCTTTCAATAAATTCATAAGAGACTAATCATCCATTTCAATCTCGTTCCTGTATGCATCTTCGTCATTTCCTTAGTGAGATTCATAAAGACAAGAAGATACATTCTTGAATAGGAGGAGAAAGGTAGGGAGATACACAAACTATACTATTGGTCAAGACAAAAAAATGGCAATAATTATAATGGGTGGTATATGGCATATATATTCCTGTAGCTGGTAATTTTCATTTGAATGGCTAGCCTTCTTTTTCATCATCTTTTGGTCTTGTTGAAGAACTTGAACCAGAGGCCATCCCAATGACTTGGTTGTGTGTGAACCTTTGTAATTGAATCATGCGTGCATAAATCCCATCAGGGTGATTTTTCAACAAGTGTGAATGTGAACCTTGCTCAGCTACTTTCCCATCATCAATAACAGCAATGACATTGGCATTCCTGATAGTTGAAAGTCTATGTGCAACAATGATAGTTGTTTTTCCTGAGGAGGCACGGTCTAAAGCCTCTTGAACAGACCTCTCAGATTCAGCATCAAGTGCACTTGTGGCCTCATCAAGAAGCATAAGTTCTGCCTTCCTCACAAAGGCCCTAGCAACTGCTATTCTTTGCTTTTGTCCCCCGGATAGTTGAACACCTCTCTCCCCAACAAATGTTTTGTATCCATCAGGCAAAGCAGATATGAACTTGTGAGCATTGGCAAGAGTTGCAGCTTCAATTATCTCAGCCTCAGTAGCTGAGTCATGTCCATAAGCAATGTTTTCATAAATAGTAGTAGCAAACAGGCAAGGCTCTTGAGGTACCACAGAAATATGCCTTCTTAAGGACTTGAGGTTGTATTTTCTGATATCTTTTCCATCAATCATTACCCTACCAGATGTAGGATCATAGAATCTCTGTATAAGTGCAATGATTGAGCTCTTACCACAACCACTGGGTCCTACAAGTGCAAGAGTTTTACCAGCCTTGGCACGAAGACTAAGGTCACGAAAAACTGGCATATCTGGGCGTGTGGGATAAGAGAAATCTACATGCTTGAGTTCAACTTCACCGCGAAGACGATCAGGAACAGGAGTAGCATCTTGGTCATCAGGTTCAATTTCAGTTCTACGGTCGAGGAGATCAAAGACTGACCTCATGGCTCGACCTCCCTTGATGAAATCAGGAGCCAGTGTTAAAGTTTCAGCAGCACCATTGGCAGATACCATGAGGACCATAAAAACTCGGATTGTTTTAGAGAAATCAGAGATACCATGCTTCACAAGCCAAGAAGCATACCAAAGACCAAGTGCATAGGAAGCATAAAGTGCAAACTGAGCTATCCCATATCCACTTCCAGATATTTGTCCCTTCCAAAAGCACCTTTGTAGTGGAGTTTCGAGGTTGGAGGAGAAAAGGCCAACAATTTTTGATTCTGAATTGAAGGCCGCAACAGTCCTTACATTGGCTATAGCTTCACCTGCTAGTTGTGTGGCCTTAGCATGAGCAGCTTCCAGGTCACCAGAGAAACCAGTCATGAACATTTTCTGTACAAAACCCAAAACAATACAAATAATGAAGATACAGAATTGAATTGCAAAGCATGTCAGAAAAGAAATGTGAAAAAGCAAACCTGCAAAACAGTGGCTGCTACAACAACAGGGAAGACAGCTATGAGGACAAGGGCAAGACGCCATTGCAACACAAACCCTGCAGTGCAAGCAACTAGCATAAGAGCAGTGTTCTGCACAATTACTGAAATTCGATCTCCAATCGCTGATCTAACATTGTTGGCATCAAGAGAAAGCCTTGCAGCAATCCTAGCGCTCTCATTTTCCTCCTGATCAAACCATGCCATTTCATTTTTGAGCACTGCCGTCAGCATTTTCTCCCTCACTCGTTTTGTAAGATTTTCACCAACAATATCCCAGAAGAAGTGTTGCAACGTATTGAAAAGAAGTGCAGTTGATGAAAGCCCAATCAACAAGTAGCAATATTTGTCTATTTCTCGGATCATGTGTCTGTGGTTTGGATTGTAATAGACACTGAGGACAGCACTAAGAACATAAGCAAAGAAGGCACTAAGGGATCCACAAACAACTGAACCTATAGAGCCAATTAAAGCATAAAGCCATTCAGGAGAGTTCATTTTTGCAAGTCGCCAGAAGGAACTGGCTTGCTCTTTGAAGGCTATCTTTTCAAGCCTGTAATTTGGATGTGCTGCATCAATGGACAGACTAAAATCAGATGTAGAGAAATCAGACAGTCTCCGCGAGTATGGTGACCGGCCATAAGAAGAATTCCGAGCAATTATGGGTGAGCTCACAGAGTTTCTTGCACTTGAAGGCCTGCAAATGAAAGTGTCATGAATATCTAGTAGTTAAAACATGAATATACTCTCATGGACAACGAAAATAAACTTCAAACAGTTTAGGACTATAGTTACCTTGCACTACTCTTCCTGGCATTGCTCATAGCAGTTTCATGTGCCATTTCCTGCATCCTTATAAGCTTGGCATAGACTCCATTTTCCCCTTTAGAAAAGAGCTCATCATGAGTTCCAATTTCAGAAACACTTCCTTGCTGAAGCACAGCTACGAGGTCAGCTTTGCGAATAGTGGAGAGGCGATGGGCAATTACAAGAGTTGTTCTGCCAATCATGAACCGGTCAAGGGCTTCTTGCACCAGCTTTTCTGATTCAGAGTCCAATGCACTTGTTGCCTCATCTAAGAGAAGAATTGCTGGGTTTTTCAGCATTGCCCTTGCTATTGCTATTCTCTGCTTTTGTCCTCCAGAAAGTTGCAATCCTCTTTCTCCCACCTGCCATTACAAAATAACTTTTTACTTTAACAAATTACCATTTTCTAAAAGTTTCATAATAATCCAGATGGGTACCAAACTTCTTCTTAATTAAATTAGTCTAGTTTCTGCCCCATCATCCTTAAATTATCATATTATATATGATATACATGATCCCTTCTATCAATTCATAATTAGTTTATTAATAGTCTCGTGCAGAAATTATCTATTCTTATGGAGGCCATACAATGAAGATTTTTTTTTTGTTTTATTCTGCGCATTTCCAGCTTGGTTGTTTGTCTTAAGCATGAACATGCACATGGTTGACTGAAGCATGTTACCCTCTTGGTCTTTTCCAGATGCAATGCACGAGCAAGCACTTCTTGACTTTGACCTCTAAAAAAATTTCACATTTAAAAAATAAAAAATAAGAAAAAGAGTTTTGTTTCTTGGCCAAATAAATAGTCGAGACATTAAGCAGTTTCAGTATGATGTTCATTACCAACAGTAACAATTGTGAGAGAAATAATTTCTATTTTTATTTTCGACTTTTTATTCTATTTAACAATGGATATTTTATTTTAAAATATTAAAACAGTGACTGACAAGAACACGGTGGAAACAATCCAATGCATCTATAGTTCCATGCTAGATATTCAAATCCAATGAAGTGATTGGTTTAACAGTGCCATAATCATTCATCACACAACATGCATTTCCTGGAGCCATTTTCACAAAACAAAGTTGACTAACCTGGGTTTCATAGCCATCTGGAAGTTTGATGATGAAGGAATGTGCATTAGCAACCCTAGCAGCTTCTTCAATCTCAACCTGGTCTGCATCAGGCCTTCCCAAAAGTATATTTTCTCTAATTGTGGTAGCAAATAAAGCAGGCTCTTGGCTCACCAATCCTATCTGCTGTCTCAGCCATTTAAGCTTCAAAGTTTTAATGTCATGACCATCTAGCAGAACTTGTCCTGCACAGTTGTTCCACAATGTTACAACCACAACTAGCATAAAACTTCAATCTCAAAATTAAACCAAACAAGTTAAACTAAAAGCTCTAACTTTCAAATTCATCAAAGTTTACCTGAAGTTGGGTCATAGAATCTCTCAATGAGGGAGACAACAGTGCTCTTTCCGGAGCCACTGCTACCCACCAAAGCTATGGTCTTGCCAGCAGGCACATTCAAGGAGAAATCATTGAGGATCCGAACCTCAGGCCTGGATGGGTAAGAAAAGTCCACATTTTTCAGCTCCACAAGTCCAGTAACTGTATCAAGTTCCAACCCAGATTCACTGTTTCTGTCTATTCCGGGTTTGTGATCAATTATACGGAAAATTTTTGCAGCAGCAACCCTGGCCTTAGTAAATGCAGCCATGCTGGGTGCAGATTGGCCTAAACCCCTGTGTTGATCAATAAATTAAAATTAAAACGATTTAATCACTATGGTTTTGCTAAAAGATGAAAATAATGCACTACTCACAATCCACCAATCATAACAGCAAACATGGTTGCAATGGCAAGTCCTCCATTTGTGTAATGATGCCTAACTAGATAGCCTCCATACCACAGCAGAAGCGCATAACAGCAGAAAACAACAAAGTAAGTGGCACCCAATCCCATTCCCTTTGCAAACCCAGTTTTATAACCAAGCTTCTGAGAAATTTTCAAAGCTGATGAGTAAGCTTGCAATGCTCGAGACTCCCCAACGAAGGCAAGCACTACTCGGATTTGCACAACCGTCTGCAATATGAACAAAACCCCACATGCTATTTAACAACAAAAGTTCAAATTTTTGTCTCTTACACTCAGAAAGTTGAAACTTTGGAAACATGGGGTGTCTTACTCTTACCTGTTCTACAATGTTGCCAGCTTGAGAAAGAGCTTCCTGGCTTTTGCCGGAGAGTTTGGCCAAAGTGGTGGTGTGAATGGCTCCGATCACAGCTATCATAGGAACTACAGCGAGAGTGACCAGAGCCAATTGCCAAACAGCAGTGAAACCCACAACAAAACCAGAAACAAACGTGGCCATGTAGTGAATGAAATTCCCCAACTGCACATCAAGCACCAAACAACAACCCAATTAAAAAACTAGTCCAATCTAATCAACAAAAAATAAAAACTCTTGTTCAATTTGCTACTCCACCTTCTCACTAATGGCGTCCTGAACCATAACAGCATCAGTGTTGATTGCAAAAACAACATCGGATGTTCGAACCTCGGTATCAAAGAACTCAATGTCCTGATTCAACGCAGCTTCCAGGTACTTGATCCTCATCTTCGTTGATTGACGCTCTCCGCTCCACATCCAACACGAAATCTCTGCAACAACAACAACACCAACCTCTTTCACATCATCCACAACTCTAAAAAAATGGAACTCAATTGAAAACCAAACCAAAACCAAAAGTAGAAGCTTAGTTCTACTCACCTGCCCATGAGGATGCCCATATAGCAGCACCAACCACCAAGAAGTAAAACGCATACTGCAAAAAAAAAAAAAAAAAAAAAAAAATTACCTCAAAACTCTCAATAATTCATCACATTACGACCCCAAAATCTCAATCACAAAAAAAAGCTTACCTTCACCACTTCCCGAGTCATCTTGTCGACGTTATTAGCATTGGACCCAAAAGAATTTACAAGATCCGCGAAGAACCGAAGAAAGATAGGCAAAGAACAACCGTGTACTATTGCTCCAACCGTTCCAATTGCTATGAGAATGTAATCCAAACCATCAGCAAATCTAAAAAGGTCCCCAAACCCCACAGAGGGAACACTCTCACCTTTCTTTCCAACACCATCTTTGTTGGGTTCAGATGTTTCCATTACTCTTGAAACTCCTTGTTGAGTAGCACTAGCACCTTCCTCTGCCTTTGCCTCAGAGTACCCTGTTAACGTTGGTGGGTTGGGTTTATTATATGGGTGAGAAGTGGAAGTTGAAGTTGAAGTAGGAGTAGCATTAGCATCATCATCATCACACACGAGCTCAAGGCCTTGCATTTCAGACCATTTCCACTGCTCAATCGTCTTTATCTCCTCAGAATCTTGTGACATTTGAAAAATTCCCTTTGCTTTTTATGCACAACTTCCCAACCCCCCCTCTTTCTTCTCCTTTATTATCTTACTCTACCCTGTCTCTTGTGCTCTCATGTTTCTCACGCTAACTAACTTTTCTATTCTCTCTCTCTCTCTCTCAATCCTTTTTTTAATTATTGTTTTTATCTGTGTATGATGGATGGGGTTCTTTCTTTCATTCTTGATTTCACTCCTTTTTATTCTTCGTTCATTCTCCTTATTGTTCGTGTAAGTGGCTGGTGGTGGTGTGTGTTGTTGGCATATTCCTCAATCCCATGATCCTATTATCTTCTGAGAGTCAAGAGTGGGAACAGCCACTGTTAGTGGTTAAATGTTCAGTTTTGCTTCTTCTGTAAAAAATAACACCGAAAGTGACACATGGTGAGAACCTAGACAGAGAAAATTTGGAGGCATGCACACACACAAAAAGAGAGAGAGAGAGTTTTGATTTTCCACCCGACAAAGAACACTGTAGTTTGAAAACTTGAAGATCAATTTTTGACCGAAACAGATTCAAACTCATGAATAAAAAAACACAAAAAAGAGTAAAACTATTTTTTTAACACAATCCTTTTTGTAATCAAATAAATAAGGGTTTTATGTTTATTTTATGTCTTAGGAAAATTAATTGTGTAATGTTATAGAGATTCATTTTGCGTACTATATTTTTTTCTCTTATTTTTGTTTTAAAATGTGTGGGCCTCACAAAATGTTGTGTGTAGGAAAATTTATTATGTTATGTTAAAGGAGGGAATGAAAACCCAATAAATAAAGGGCAAAATTGTTTGTGCTTTTAAATGACTTATGTCCTTCCATTTTCACAAAAATTTGGGATCCACGTCTTTATATTTATATTTTTTTGTCTATTCTCTTTTTTCTTTTATCTATCTTTTTCTCTTACATAAAATGACATAACTTTACATCCTTTAAAATGATACACACTTTCTTTTCCCATAAATAATTGATCATCAATTTATATTCTTCAGCTTTGGCTTCTACTTGAAGTTAATTTGCTAAAATAATGAAAACAAATAATAATAATAATAAAAATGGCTTTATAAGATTTATGTTTGTGTTATATTATAGAGATTCGTTTTACAATTTTCTTTTTCTTTTTGCTAGGGTCCCATAAAATGTTATGAGTGTAAGAAATTTTTTCTGATCATGTTAAATTATAAATGATAAACCCTAATAAAAAATAGGCTTTGCAAGTCTTATGTTACTGCAAAACTTTAAAATTTGCAGCTAAGGGAAAAATAAGGTGGGCTCCACTATTTTCAAAAAAAAAAAAAAACAAAAAAAAACAAAATGTTGATGAGTGTGTGGAAGGAGAAAATGACTTCTGCAGTGACGGTAGGAGTGATTTCCCGGTAAAAAAATACTTTGCATGTCGGTCTCTCTGTCTCCGCTTCGGGTCGCATAAAAGACCGGTATTTTTTCCAAAAGAAAACATTTCCACACATCCACCACTAAAATTGTTTTCTTTTATCTAAGTGGTTAATGACATAAAGCCAATACGCGTCAAGTAAAACTTCGGTTAGAAAACCATAAAACGTTTTCATAGGCTGCAAATCTAAACATAGATGTGTTAATTCCCAGCAACGTTAAAACCTTGAAACATTTTAGGAATCTTTTGTCCTAAAATTGACGAAAGCCAAGTACGATGCCAAATTTGTCAGGCAATCCTGGACGTATATGGGGATCCTTACAAATTTTGATTAAGTAGTGAAAGAGACGGCAAATTAAATGATTTATTAAAATAATAGACGATTATTCATATTTCATGCTTCAAACATTATAATTAACGTCCGTTTCTTCAGAGACTATAAAGTAGCATCTTACTTACATCACTCTCTGGTTTTAACTGATATCAGAAACAACAACCGGTCAGGTCCTTTTTTAGCTTAAAAACGATATCGTGCCTGAAATCCTGACACTTAAATTTCTTGAGCTTTTAGAGTTTTTTTTTTTTTTTTTTTCCGATTGTGGTCAGTAGCATTGTTTCAATAATTTGATCAATACATTAGGGTAAACAATAGTAGCTTTTCCTTTTCATCGGATTGACATGAAAACTAAGAAAATAAATTCAGAAAAATAGTAATTATCTGAACATAATAATATTATTATGGGTTTTACTTGTTACAAGTGAAGTTATCTTATATTGTGAGATAAATAAAGTGGGGCAGGCCAATTTTTTTTTAAAAAAGAAAGAATAAAAAATAAGAAATATCTTTTTATGTGAGTGTAATATAAGAGATGAATATCATGTAAGATAATAGTATAATTTTTCTATTATTATACAGATAAAAGGGAGGACAAAAAAAAAAGGACATATGTTAGGATTACTTTCTTTCTGACTTTTCACGCTTACCGTACAGTCTTCGCCTAAGGCTCTGTTTGTTCTGCTCAGTGGCTCAGTACCCTACATCCATGGGCACTTGTCGAACCTGAAAAAGAGCCTGGATTGTAAAATGGGGTAATTGCCAATGAGCATCACCACTAGTTTCTTTTCAAAATAATAATAAATTTCCCCCTTGTGTTAGGCTGAAAACGGTTGGGGTTATTTAGTATTTACTATAGATATTTGACATATTGTGTTGTTTAACACTCATCAACACTCCGGCAATTTTGACGCTTCAATACTCATTGTATTTTAAGTTTTTACTATTAGATTCGTTAGATTACGATTATTATTTTATTGAGTTTAACATAAACATTTGGGATATCTTTTGTTTCTTTGCAAAATTGATGGGTATTATAAGTTTAGCTTTATTTTTTGTTAAATTATTGAATATTAAATATAATATACGCTACATAAATTAAAAATATTATATAATATCAAAACGTATCCTAACGTGTCAAAACTTAATATTTTTTAAAATTAATGTGTCGAAGTATCGTGTCGTGTCATATCCCGTGTTCTGTGTCGATTAGTTCATTTGTAATTAATATGTGATATGATTAATTTGATTTGTAATTTTTTTTTTCACGTAAAAGATGTGTGCTTCAGTGCTTGACTTTGAAGTAAAATAAGTAAAGAAATATTTATTATTAAAATATTTAATGAAATACAATTATGATATACCGTAGATTAAGCTAAAAGCCTAAAAGTATATGCATTATTAGTATTAAAAAATATTCATATGAATTTAGTAAGGGAAAAAATGTTTGTCCCTTTAAATGACAAAATTTATGTCATTTCACACTCACAAAGAGGTGGGACCCACACCAATGGTTACACACACACAATTTTATTTATGTCTGCACATTTAGGAATGGGGTTCGGTGGCAATGCCCACAATTTTTTTTTTTAAGAAAGTTTTAAATGTATTAAAAAATAAAAGAATATAAACAAAAAAAAGAAAAGAAAACTTGAACTTACCACCAAAATAAAGTATCTTTCGAGCCCTCAACAAAATCACGGAACCCAATTTAATCCTTTAGAAAAAAATTGACCCGTGATCCGGAATTTCAAAATAGACTCATGTTATAGTCTTTTTGAGAATGTAGGTCTTCTTTGAATAACCACAATTTCGACTAACCTTGTCTATTCTGGAATTCAGAGAAATCGAGAGTCGACTTTTTTTTTCTCTCTAAAAGATTAAATTAGGCCTTGTAATTTTAATTTTTGTTGAGAACTCATATATATATATATATATATATATATATATATATATATATATATATATATTTCCAAATATTTGTGTATGCACTTGCACACACTTGTCCCAAAATAGGTCCGCCGATGACCCACGTCTTTATTTTTTTTGTCCACTCTTTCTTCCTCTTTGTCTATCTCTTTCTTTCACTTAAAATGACACAATTTTATATTCTTTAAAATGAAACACACTTTACCCATTTAGTAATCTATATTACAATGAGAAAATATTGTGAACTGATAAAGTATATCAATGTAACATTCATCGTTGAGGCATTAATATGGTAAACGAGCTCAAATAAAAAATCACATGCATAAGGTTTCATACGAAGGCTAAGAATAAAGAGAAAGGTGCAATGACACAATTTTGTTGTGTATGTCCGTAACTCCGCATAAAAACAACACAAAATTGAGTGTGATGATGAAGATGTCCACCCAATGGAAGAATGAGCTATTTATGATTGATAGAAAGATTTTCCCATTGTTTTGGCATGTAGTTCCCGGAATTTTTTTTCAATGCAGGAATATCCAAGTCGTTATTTCTTTTTTTCCTAAATAGAATTATTTTTGTCCCATTTAAATTCAGTTTTTTACTATATTTTTCTTGAAGTCCTAATATTTTTTCCCATTTGGAAGGGATGTAAGTACTACACGAGTACAGAAAAAGCTCTCGTAGTTCCCACACTCACATGCGAGGCAACGTAATTCCTTATGTGACAAAGACACATGTGCAAGGAAGAAAGAGGAAAATTACTATTAAGTGTGTTAAAGATATATAAAATCATGAATATAATCACATTCATCAGCTCAAACTTTTGAGTTGCATTAATTCTTTATATGGTATCGGAACTGCGATGTCACAAGGTCAATCGTCACCGCTCTCTATTTTTTCTTGTAAAATTTCTTACCACGGGTAGATTGGTCTAACCTCACTAACTTAAATTTTTGGATTAAATTAGTTTTTTACAATTGTGAAATTAAAATAAAAATACTCTTCCTTTAATGGAGCTGGGTGAATACAATATATCGATTGATAACATATATTGTTTGACTAAAAAAAAATTGTGTGGTCTAACTACAAGAATAACACATTTATCTATATGCTAGATTCAATTCATACACGTTATAGAAAATTTGTTGTACGTGTTGAGATATATAGTCCCACATTGGTATTAGAACAACTAATGTGGAGTTTATAAGGCATTGGGCACTCCACCCTTTGAGCTAGCTTTTAGGGTGGTGTATCACAAGGTTCTTTACATGGTATTAGAGCTTGAGGTTCGATCCTCACCGCCCCCCACTTTAAAGTGGAAGCACAAAAAAGGTAAACCAAAGATTGGACCTGTTGCATAATCCACGCTTCAAGCCAAGAGGGCTCTTACGTGAGGGGGCGTGTTGAGATATGTAGTCTCACATTTGTTGATGAGCAACTAATGTGGAGTTTATAAGGCCTTGGGCACTCCCACCATTTGAGCTAGCTTTTAGGGTGGTGTATCCCAAAGTTCTTTACCGTACGGGAAGAAAGTTTCTGAAAAGCTCACATGACATGGATATGGCCATATGGGTGAGAGAGTTGAGAGTTGACACTAAACCTATCCAACGCTGATGTGGGAATAGGTACATAGGTACGCTTGTTGCATAATCCACACTTCAAGCCAAGAGGGCTCTTACGTGAGGGGGCGTGTTGAGATATGTAGTCTCACATTGGTTGAAGAGCAACTAATGTGGAGTTTATAAGGTCTTGGGCACTCCCACCCTTTGAACTAACTTTTAGGGTGTGTATCCCAAAATTCTTTACAGTACAGGAAGAAAGTAGGCCTTGGGCACTCCCACCCTTTGAACTAGCTTTTAGGGTGGTGTATCCCAAAATTCTTTAGGGTACGGGAAGAAAGTTTCTGAAAAGCTCACATGACATGGATATGGCCATATGGGTGAGAGAGTTGAGAGTTGACACTAAACCTATCCACCGCTGATGTGGGAATAGGTACATAGGTACGCTGCATATCTGATATATATGTTAAAATCTGAAACTCAAATGGGAAAGTCGTAAACTGCAAATGGAGAAAGTCACTTCTGATACAAACTTGTTTGGGCTTTTAACCAGTTGTTGCCAACGCCATGCACTGCATGCATAAATGCCCTGCAACAAGTTATTCACTTCGTACGTATGGATAATTTATTGAGTATATTTTCTTAATATTTTAATTGGCATACTTTATTTTATTATTTATTAAAACTAGCTAGATGGTACGAATTATTTTTATTTTTATTTTTATTTTTTTTTGGTAAGCCAATGGTACGAATTACTTTACCAATGAGTTATCACTCTTATTCATTCTTCTTTTTGGTAATTATAAAACATTTATACTCATGTATGGATCATCTACCGCTTCACTATTAGTCGCAACTCATTCTAAATTACCTTCATAATTTTCATTATTAAAAAATAACATTATTCTTTAAATAATTTTAAGTCAAAAAAGGAAATTAATTTTAAGTATAGAGGTGAAAGTGATTCAAAGCAATAGTATAGGATTTTTCTGAACTTTTTCCTAATAAAAATTAAATAAATAAATAAATGTTAACATAATTTTTAATGTATAAATAGGAGGAGTATGTTATCTCATATAACATGATACAAAAATGCCATTTATTTTTTCTCGTTTATGTTTTCCTACGCTATTTGGTCATTATATTTTACTTATTTTATCCCTCGTTCTTATTGTGACGTTTTCAAATACATGCAATGAAAAAAAGTTTTGTTCGCGTGTACATTTGAATTACTACTGATTTTGCGGGCTGATTTCGTGGCTTCTTTGTTTCATTTGACCATTTTTACTTTATTTTATTTTATCCAAAGAAATTCAATTAAAAGTTTTTAATATAAAGTATATTCATCTTATTCACTTTTTTTTAATTATGTCAAAAACTTTGTTTTTATTATTACGGTGAAAAGTAAGCAAGATGCCACTCATTCGCAGCACTTATGTGGAACTGAGAAATAATTATTTAACGACTAATGTGATTAATAAAATAAAACTATTGAATATAAATAAATTAACAATTAAAATTGGCTGTAAGTTTTATAACTTTATATCGGCATAAGTTGAAATTATGTGATTAATAAATTAGAATTGTTAAATATAAATAAAAATTAATTGTTGAAATTGAATATAAGACTTTTTATACTGGTATAAGTTAATTCTACTCTCGGATTCAATCTTAAATCTTTTATCTCTCACAATCTTCCAATATATTTCAGAGTAGTGATTAAATTAATCATGAGCAAATTTATTAAATATGAACTAATCTTTTAATTTTCTATGATATCTATGCAAACATTTTAAAATTAACCTAGGATCAGGAAAGCTATTACAAATAACTATAAATTAGCAATGGTTTTTCACTAATAAATAATTTTGTACAAAAAGTTGCCTACCGACCTAATTCATAATTTGATTAAAAGTTTGTACATGCATGTGCATCATATTTATAAAAATTTATATTTATCTGGTGATATTTTATACTCCGTGTATGTCTTATATAATATAATTTTTTTAAGAATTAAAATATTAACTAATTTCTTAAATTTAAAAAGAAAATGTGACTATAATTTGTCTTATAACTTGTTGTGTCGATATGCATTTTTTTTTGAATAAATTCAAAGGTATCCTCCGGCCGTAACCGAATACTAATCTCCATCGAGCACTGTCGGACCCTTTCGGGGGCGGCTCTCCCAAATCTTTTTTTTATTCATAGGGCTCGAACTCGAAACCTCTGGTTAAGGGGTCCGAGCTCCTTACCACCGGTGCCAAAGGAGTTTGGTGTCGATATGCATTTTTCGAAACACTCTATTTCCAATAACTCTTGGTCATAATCATGATAAAATATTGGATTTATCATCTATCATTTAACATGACCACAAAAAATTTCCTACACTCACAACATTTTGTGGGGCCCGCAGCAAAAAAAAATATTTCCGGTACGCAAAAGGAATATCTATAACATAACACAATCATTTTTTCTACAACATAACTCTTATAAAACCCTAAAATATTCTCCGTATAACAGCAAAAGTTGTAAAGGAGAGACTTGGACCATCGCCCTAAATGTTTGGGCTACATATAATATTTAAATTTATTCCCTAAATTACAGGTTAATAGGAAAACAGAAAATGCACTATCGTAAGTGTATCACGACTCTAAACTAAATTAAGAATGATTTGATTTGGCCCCACTATTAAGCAGGAAGAAGATCCCTGAGAGGTTGGATTTGTAGGACACATAAAAACAAAAGGAAAACATAATATATTGTATGGCGAAGAATTCCACTTTGAGAACAATTTTATAAATCAAATTCTTGTCTTGAGCGTTCCATAAATAAAGAAATAAAATAAGGGCTTGATTATAGAGGTATGGCCCTGCCATTTACACAAAAAGTCCAACATCCAATAAGAATGTAATAAAATAAAGGGGAAAAGTCAAATAAACTTTCATTTTGTTTGTTAAAGATTAGGTGTAAAGAAAAAGGGGTCGGTGATCAAATTTCCATTAAAAAAAAGCACAATTAACAAATCAAGTTTCACAGCACAATGATATTCGCTTATAATCAGGCAAATTCGGGGGAGAGAGAATGCCATTGATTTGAGAAGGTCAAAAAGAGATAACAACTCTCTTTCTCATATTGAGAGAAGAAGTAAATTATCATGGCTGTTAGTTAAGGCCTGAGGGTGATATCAATAAGTAGTGTTATTAAAATCAACCTAATCTTTTCAACAACAAAAAAAAAAAAATCAACCTAATCCGTCCGAGTAATTGACTCGTAAATCGGACTCTCAATTGGTCCGGTTTAAATATTAAATTAGTTATGTATTTGACTTGTATAAATTTGGTGAATGAGTAAATTTTTTTTTTTGAATAAATTCAAAGGTATCCTCCCGCCGTAACCGAAGTCTAATCCCCATCGAGTACTGTCGGATCCTTTCGGGGATGACTCTCCCAAATCCTTTTTTTTCATTTCCAGGACTTGAACTCGAGATCTCTGGTTAAGGGGTTCAGGCTCCTTATCCCCATGCCAAAGGAGTTTGGTGTAATTTGGTGAATCAGTCTTGAACCAAGTTTAAATGGCATCATTTTTTTTTTAAATTAATTTTGTGGAATTTTGGACAAAATGCTTAGAATACTACCAATGGATTTAAACCTAGACCATGTGATTTATAACTTACCACACTTACCCCTGAACCAACTCTATTTATTAACTATAATTTTTCTAATTTTATATTTATTATATATATATATATATATTTTTTTTGGTAAATATTATATATAATTTTATATATATTTAACTTCAGCAGTTAAATCAATCACCCATTAATTAAATCGGTGATACGTTGATCCAGTACCCAACCGAATCAATAACCGGTTGGAATTTGATAACTCTACAATAAATGGTTCTCCGTTCTCGTGCCAATAGGTTAGATGATTAAAGTTTAACCCAAATATCAAATACAATATCAAATACAACAAATACTCAAGTGTCCACTCAAATACTTCTCTCAAAAGTGGTGCTTTGTGACACCAATTATGTCATTCCATTGTCTTTCTTGTGATTAGCTGTGCACACTTTTGCACACTTTTAAACATCAAAAGAGATCATGTGATCTTAATTATTAGATGTGATCTTAATTATTAGAGTAAATATCATTTTCGGTCTTTAGAAAATTTTATGATGTCTACTTTAGTTCCTAGGAAATAAAAAAGTTATTCGTGATATCTAAGAAATTCAAATTAGACCCATTTTAGTTCTTTTTGAGGGGTTATTGTGGATCTTTTTTGAATTTATGAGGGATCATAATTTTAACTAAATGGGTCCATTTTAAATTTTCTAGGAACTACGAATAATCTTTTTATTTGCTATGGACTAAAGTGGGCATTGTGAAATTTGCTGAGGACCAAAAAAATATATTTACTCTAATTATTAAGTTATGTTGATTCCATGCGTTGCATATACGACTTCTACCACAAGATGGTTCCATTGGCATCCTAACAACTGAACTTGTGACAATATTGCTCATGGACCCACCTTTTTTTCTTGCAATTTCATACCTTTCAACATCTACTGCCCAAAAAAATGAAGTAAAGAGAGCAAGGACAACATGTTGTCAAGTAGAGTAATAGATATAGTAGTCTATTCATATGTGTTTGGAATATCGATCCGCTCAAATAATTTTACTTTTGGCAAAAGGAAAACAACTTGATTAACAAAGATCCTAATGTAGTGTGGTTCGAAGATTATGAAAATTGTAGGAATTAATCATGCTTGTAAAGATTATATATAGGGAAAAAAATTTGTGCTTTGGAAGAATGTAAATTGTGTCCTTTTAAATTTTTTTTTACTCTATGTACTCCCATAATACATAATTATAATATGAGAAGTTATTTTTTTATCTCACTCCTCAATCACATCAGAAAAATGAAAAAAAAAATCATGTTATAACTATGTATTATCGGGAGTACATAAAATAAAATATTAAAAGGATATAATTTACATCCTTAAAAAATGATACACCGAACCCTTATATATATTATGGGTTTTATAAGAGTTATGTTATAGGAAAAATGATGGTGTAATGTTATAGAGATTCGTTTTGCGTGCCTTAATTTTTATTTGTTTTTTTGTTTTAAAAAATATGGACCCCACAAAATGTTATGTGTGTAGAAAACTTTGTTGTGTCATGTTAAAGTAGAAAATAAAAACGCATATATTATTTACTTCAAAGATAGTATAATGTGCTCAAGTTAAGAAACGAGAGGAGTACTCAGCAAGCGAACTTTAGCAGAGCTTTTCCATTTCTTGAGCAGTGCAAATAGTCTTGTTGCTTATTACTGTTCAAATTAAGATAATGTCTGAAAGGGCATAAAATATGTTTGCAATTATATGTAGGGTCAGCTTCGCCTTAGGGATTAGCATGATTGCCAAAGTGTAAACATTCAGAGTTAGTGCACTGTTTCTATAAGGGGAAAACAATTTGAATAATATAAATAATTAAATATTAAATAATATTTTAATATAAAACAATCTTAATTAAGTTTACCTATTAAAGTGAGTTTTTTTTTCTTGTATTTAATTAGAAAGATTCCTATTTGGATTTAAAGGAAAATAGAGAAATGATTGTTACACATAGCCAAGAAAATTATCATATACACATTAATCCCCTGAGTGAACCTGATAGTACATCTTAACCTAAAACCTTAAAGTATTAGCTATTTAATTGTTTCATTCATATATTCTATACTTTCATCTCCATGCCAGAATTTTATCATTCACATCTGAATTCTAAAATAATGACATGCATGGAGGAAATGACCCCTAACTAAACAACAGCGTTTCTCAACCACATTGAGAAATTTAATCTGTTCAAATTTGACTTTACTTTTCTATCCAAATTAAAGAAGAAAAAGAAGGGACAGATCTGTTTTTTTTTTTTTTTTCTGCATAGGAATGCGAATTTGACTATACTCATTTGATTGATCATTTTTGTTTAATATGAATGTCTCTTTATCATTTTCAACTGAGACAAGACACGAACCTCGTTTCTGGTGTATTTTTTTTTTCCCTCTGTCCTGCTCATGTTGTTGTAAATTAGCAATTTGCCAATTGAGTTCACATCCAACAGTTTCCCAAGAGTTGACAAGTAGAGCTATTTGAAAAACCCCAATTTCCCAACCTGGCCATTTTCACTTGAGTATTGTCCAAATTCTCAACTACCAAGCATGACTTTCTAAACCCCTCCTTTTGGTAACTTAGTGACTAATTTATACATTCCCTCAGATCAGAGGCAACTTTTGGCTTTAATAATTCGTTATTAACCTTTTCTTTGATTAAAGCGCTACCTAATAATGGCAAATAATTTCAAATCCTACCAATTGTGAGTGCCAAATCTTATCATCTAGACTGGGATTTTGTAGGCAAATTTCTACCAACGGACATGCATGGACAACCTAGTGATTAGTGAAGATATTTATTCTTAATTATATATAAATAGATACATATACATAAACTAGGGTTTTTTTAATGATTTATATTATATTCCAGTTACATAACCACTTCAACCTAAAATGATGTTGGGTGAAAGCCTTTTTAATGATTTATATTATATTCTCTAACACACTTTCTCACGCAAGAGCCCTTTGGGCTTGAAACGTGAATATGACACAAGTTCATTATTGGTCTGCCATATGCTGCACAAGCACATTTAATTCCACCTGAAAATGATGGGCGGTGAGGATCAAACTCGTGACGACCTCGTGGTCACTCAAACTCTGATAACATGTTAAAGAACCACTTCAACCCAAAACTTTAAAGTATTGGTTGGAGGCCTTTTTAATAATTTATATTATATTCTGTAAGGAAGTTTATTTCTTTGACTTGTAAAATATACTAAAATTTTTACTTATTATCTTCCTTCGTGTCATGAACAACACAACTTAATAGTTTTTAAGTCTCTATAGCGAGTTTTTCAACAATACCATTAAAAATAAAAACAAATGAGAAGAGAATTGTTAGAAATGATGAGTTACTGCAATTGGAAAACTTAAACATTGATGAAAAAGAGAGGGAGTAACGAGTAACTAATCAATAAATGAGCTAATTTTATAACCAAGAATAATGTGATCCTAGATAAATAAGATTGAAAATAAAACAATGCAAATTCATTTCACTATCACCAAAAAGAAGCAATTAATTAATCGAGCAGGTAAAGGAATGTTCCAGCTAGTTGTGAGCTGCCTCAAGATATAAACCCACCAAAAAGGGGGTAATTTAAAGTAGGATACAAAGATCTTGATCACAAAGATATTGAAGCTTCCATGCTCTGTTATACCTTATAGATGCCAAATACAATAAAGCAGATATATATAATGATTAAAGAAATGGCATACAAAAAAAAGGATACGCATTATTACCAATTCATTCCCTCCATTTGTCAGGATATACAAATGCTTTGTTTAAAGTGCGAATCAGTTTCAGCTCAGCTCTTCCCTTTAGTGGGTGTAACAACATATTTTCCCTGCGTGATTATATGATAGGTTCATATACTAATGCAAATCGTACACAATATTGTTTTTGTAGTCTGTAGTACTCTATCATTTGCTTCCAAGGGGAAAAAAAGTATTCCCACTCCCTTGTCATTAGGCTTTTAATTTGTTTTTTCAAATAGTACAAAGGTGCTTTAGTGGAATCCTACAAAGAAGAATCAAAGAAAGGTCTCCCTTTTCTGTAAGAAATATCCTTAACGGGCAGAAAACCTAATAACGTTTCAGGAAACTAATTTTCTTTTTAAGAAAAGTACTAGATAAGAAATTTCTCAAGCCCTAAAGTGGTGTGTCCACAATATGTGCTTTTCATTAGGTGGGTTTGGGACATAAAAAAATGTTGAAGCCACATGGCTCATCAGGTATCTTATTTAATCCATGTAAGTACAGAATTCCGCGTTTCATTTTAACGGGAGTTTGACCAAAAAAATGCAAATTTCAAAAAAAATTCACCTCTTTAGTTCGTTGACCAAATATTTTACCGGACTAAAGTAGGAAGACGCGTTTCAAGTGGTTACGCGTTTAGTCGCACACCTGACACATGCGCATTTTTGATAAATCTTATCAGGTACGTGTCTAAACACGTCTGTACCAGGTGCGCGTTTCTGACAAGTCTGACGAGCATAATATCGAGATGCATCATAATCAGGCACAATACCAAGAAACGCGCACCTGGTACAAACATGTTCAGACACTTACCCTGGTACAGACATGTTCAGATTTGTTAGAAACATGCATGTATCAAGTGCGCGACTAAACGCGTAACCACTTGAAACTCATCTTCCTGCATTAGTCCGATAAAACGTTTGGTCAATGAACTAAATAGGTGAATTTTTTTGGTCAAAAACCCCATTTTAATAGAGAAGGAGGGGTTTTAACTTTTATATATATATATATAAAAGTTTAGGTGGGGTAGGCACCGATATCCTTCGACGTCGAGGGTTTTAACTTTTAAGGTGACCAGAATTAAATTCATCAGAAAAAGTAAATATGTCATTGCTAGAGTTTTTTTTTGTACACGCTAGAGAAAGTTTTTAATGTTTAAGATTTGGGCTCAGATTAACATTCTCAAACTCTTATTAAATGACTGATTGAAATTGAAAAGTTAGTTCCAAATTCTATACTATATTTTTAAGGATTTATAATAATAATGTTGCTGTAAAATAATTTTATCATGTCATAGAAACATTGAAATGAGGCCCACCGGTTTTTTCAAAAATAAAAATAAAAAAATCACATATTTCAATGGGTCTTCTAGGAAAATTAATTCCTTGGTCCCTCTCTTTCTCCTCCTCCTTCCTTTCTTTCCCCTCTCTCTCCTCCCCTTTTTATATATGACGGTGCATTGGTCCAGGAATAATACATATTTGCTAGTCTTCTAGAAGTATACCAACTCTCCTGCAAAATGACCAAACCATAACCCATATTTTCAAGGGAAAAAACTATTCTCCGGTCATAGTTTACTTTTCTACAGAGACATAAATTTTTATGTTTTTTACTTTTATTTTTTTATTTCATGTGGGTCCCACTATAAGATTGTAAGGGAGTAGGAGATACTTTCTCCTATTGATGTAGAGTAGTAAAGCCCTGTTTTTGTTACCAAAAAAAAAAGCCCTGTTTTTAATAGGAGAATATTTTAGGAAAATTCATCTTCTCTCTCATTCTTAAGTTTCCCATCAATAACTGACCGCTCTCAGAAATTGAACCCAAAATTTTGAGTTGATGCTCAATTCTATCAATTAGCACGCTCTAATTCTAATAAAGTCGTTAAAAGAGGGGATATATATCATTAGATATGTTGATCGACAAATAATTAGAATTTGGAATTCCTCGGATGCCTTGTAACACAGTATAAATTGGGGTTGGACCAAAAGAAAAGGATCCTTATATAGTTGGGTTTTTCATTGGGTGAAGGATTCTAGAAGGAAATTACAGAGATAAAGTGAAAAAGGTTGGGTAAAACTTAGAAGATTTTATTTTACAACGAGAAAAAGGTTTTATATAATAATAACACTTTCCATTGCTTGGTAAGGTTGGGGTGGTGGAGGGTTTCTAAAAGGAAATTATTGAGATAAAGTGAAAAGGGTTAGAGTATAACTTGTCAAAGGGTCAATTTTACCAAAAAAGAGTTAATTATATATAATGTTTGCGATCGCTAGATGAGGTGAGGGCAGAGGGACAAAATAATTTGAGCATGACAAAAGGTAGGGAAAACTCATGGAAGGGTCCTTTTGGGTGTAATCCAAAATGGCTAGTGGAGGTTTGAATGGATCCATATCACGGGGTTTATATGTAAGTTGACCTTTAGTGACTTCAATGACAAAAAGAGTGGGTGCTAGTGTTGTGCATTTTAATCATGAAAAATTATTTGTTTCATAGTGGCAGTTGGTTTTGGTTTCCATGTGTTAATGTTAGTGACTCTATGCATGTGTGAATCCCTTTTTCATCCACTTTGCATCTTTCATCCCATGCTTCAGGGCCCATTCCCTTGCGTCCGTTTCACTATTTCGTTTTTATTTCTTCATAATTTCCCTTTCTCTTTTGCTTCTTAAATGTAAATAAAGAACTATACAATTCTTTAATTATTTAATTTTTCCTTCTCAACTTTGAAAACGTATTTGTTTTTTTGTTGAACTTCTCGGGAAAAGCACCATTTTAAAATTTTTGGACAAAAGAATTGCCCAGTTAAAGCCGATTGGATAAGTTTTTCCAAAGAATACTGTGAAACATGTCACGTAAGTTGACGGAACTCGTGCCGCATCAGCGCCACGTAGACAGTCCAATTATAGTAAAACTTCGTAAAATCATAACTTGTGACTCCGGTATCCAAATCAGATTTTTTTTTTTTTATTTCACATAACTTTTCGAGATCTACGCAGTGACACCTCATTTGACATATTTTATCTCTCACAAACATAGTTTGAATTTATAACAATTGTACCACAATCACAAGAGCGCTTAAATCCAGAAGATCTTCAAACTATGTTTGTGGGAGATAAAATATGTCAAATTAGGTGTCATTGCGTAGATCTCGAAAAGTTATGTGAAATAAAAAAATCATCTGATTTGGATACCCGAATCACAAGTTATGGTCTTCCAAAGTTCTACGTTAACTAGACTGCTTACGTGGCGCTGACGTGGCACGAGTCTCGTCAGTATCATTGGCGGGACTAGTCCCATCATCATATGTGACATGTTTGACTGAATTATTTTGAAAAAACTTATTCAATCAGAGCTTTATCTGTACAATTCTTTTGCCCAAAATTTTTAAAATAATGCTTTAGCCGAACTTCTTGTAAATTTTAAAAATATTAATAATACAATTCAAACTAGAGATATATAAGAATCATATGGCCATGTGGTGTGTGTTTTGTCAAAATTCACCGGCAGATGAATATATATATTATTTTTAAATTATTTTTAATGAGAATTAATAATTAATTAATAAATGCGATCCAATAATTTCCAATAAATCATAATCGTTAGATTGACGGAAATCAACGGTGATTAGGTTGGTTGTAAAGGTGGTAAATTTTTTTGGTGGTAAGTATATCTTGCCCCTTAAATATATAGAGAAATATCAAAATCTTATTACTAGAATTTTAAAAAATGATTATATAGTTTAAGAAAGTATATTAAGCGCAGGTTGAATTAATCATTCGAATAGTAATGTTAAGTGCAAATCCATTAATCTTGATTTAATTATTTACATGAAATAATATATATTTGATCACAAGTTATAGTCTTCCAAAGTTTTACGTTAACTGGACTGCTTACGTGGCGCTGACGTGGCACGAGTTTCGTCATCATATGTGACATGTTTGATTGGATTATTTTGAAAAAACTTATTCAATCAGCTTTATCTGGACAATTCTTTTAACCAAAAAATTTAAAATGGTGCTTTAGCCGAACTTCTTGTAAATTTTAAAAATATTAATAATACAATTCAAACTAGAGATATATAAGAATCATATGGCCATGTGGTGTGTGTTTTGTCAAAATTCACTGGCAGATGAATATATTCTTTTTAAATTATTTTTAATGAGAATTAATAATTAATTAATAAATGTGATCTAATAATTTCCAATAAATCATAACTCTTAGAGATATATAGAATCATAACTTTTTTGTGATAAGTATATCTTGTCCCTTAAATATATAGAGATATATTAAAATCTTATTACTAGAATTTTAAAAAATGATTATATAGTTTAAGCAAGTATATTAAGCGCAGGTTGAATTAATCATTCGAATAGTAATGTTAAGTGAAAATCCATTAATCTTGATTTAATTATTTACATGAAATAATATATATTTGATCATTTATTCAAATGAATTAAGGAGAGTGCTAAGAAAGATGAAACACTTTACCGCTCATGCGGTCAAGTTCATTGCTTATATTAGTTTTTTATTATTATTTAAATAAAACAATCATTCATTTAAAATAGCAGTTCCATACTTCCATGCATCACATGAATAGAAGTATGAAGCGCAAAATTGCTTAAGCGTTGACTATCATTTCTCAAGAATTAATTATATTTTATGTCACGTTACCGAGAAACACATCTTTATGCTCAGTTTGGTGTATACTATAAGATAAGGACTGAAAGTATAAGGTATGATAGTATAAGATTTGATTAAATTTTAATACTATTCATCGTTTGGTATGATATTGTATAAAATAATATCCTTCAATATTTTAAAAATTAATATATTAAAAAAATTATTTTAATATATAAATATTGAAATGATATATTAGTTTTTGGGAATAGTACTTGTATTGTAAGCAATATTAATACATCAATCCCTTATCATGCCTAATCCATCACTCCTAGGCTTGATTAAGTTATACATGAGTTTGATGTATAAGGGGATCCTGCTGTATAAGCTTATACTATACGATGGTCACACCAAACAACTGAAAATGTCAAAATGTATAATATAAGCTTATACTATCATGCCTTATACATCACACCAAACAGGCGCTTATGTGATGCTTTTATTTTTAGCCCCTTTAGCTTGGTCGTCTTCGGTTAACAAAAGATATATTCTGGGTACGTTGATCTTTGCCTAAATCATTTTTTTCCCAATTATAAAAGAAATATCATTTAGTTATGGGATTTATTAATCTCATGTTATAGGATAGTAGTTCTCTCTTACTATAAACACAATCATGAGTAGAGCTAGATGTGAAACTGGGTCGGGCCAGCCTACAGGAGTCTACAGCTCGGCCTATGTCAGACCAGTCATGACCTAGTATATTTCGTAACATAGGCTGGACTTGGGCCTTAAAAAAAATTGTTTAATAAAAAGGCCGTAGACCCACTTTCACAAGGCCTGACCTATAAGCCTACAGGTCGGCCTATATTATACTATTTATTTTAAATAAAATAAAATAAAATAAGTATGTCTTAAAGAAAAAAGAAAATATATAAATTTAATCGATTGTAATTATTTATAACTTATTCGATTATATTTTAATAGAAATCTGAATTTATTTCTTATGTAGGAGGAACCAACATCTCAGCATGCTAGATAGTGTATATGAATATATTAAAAAGTTTTTGGGAGAGGTTATATTTACTACAAGCATCATGATGTGTTTGTTGGATTCTTATAGTTATTTTAATTTACATAGTATAGATTTGTTTGTTGGATATAATGAAATATATTATTTAGTTTGAGGATTTTGCTTTTGAGAGTTGTAACATCCCGAGCGCTGACGAGAGCAGGGAGTGATCGTCGGTGCGAAAGGGCATGGACAAGGAGCGACTCCTGACAGGCTTCCAGCGTGGGGGTTACATGCATGGATAAATCGAATCGACACCCGAAAGAGAGGGATTCCAAAGACTGTACAGATGTGAGACTGCACAGTTTGGGATAGCTTATAAGAATTAATTGGTACTACCTATACTAACAAGATGCATCTTCTTTTCGGTAGCTCGGATCGGAAGAACTCCACAGTTAAGCGTGCTTGACTTGGTGCAATTCTGGGATGGGTGACCTCCTGAGATGTTTTCTCAGGAAGTGTGCGAGTGAGGAAAAAGCACACTTAAAAGTCTAGTGTTAGTATGTGGGAATAGTCGTTGATTCGTGAAGTGGCCAGGCGTTACAAGTGGTATCAGAGCAAGCCTCTCTCCCAGTACGGTGTGGTTCGAGGACGAACCAAGCGGAAGCTGGTGGGCATGTAACATCCCGAGCGCTGACGAGGGCGGGGAGTGATCACCGGTGCGAAAGGGCATGGACAAGGAGCGGCTCCTGACAGGCTTCTAGCGTGGGGGTTACATGCATGGATGAATCGAATCGACACCCAAAAGAGAGGGATTCCAAAGATTGTACAAATGTGAGACTGCACAGTTTGGAATAACTTATAAGAATTAATTGGTACTACCTATACTAACAAGATGCATCTTCTTTTCGGTAGTCCGGATCGGAAGAACTCCAAAGTTAAGCGTGCTTGACTTGGTGCAATTCTGGGATGGGTGACCTCCTGGGAAGTGTGCGAGTGAGGAAAAAGCACACTGAAAAGTCTCATGTTAGTATGTGGGAATAGTCGTTGATTCTTGAAGCGGCCGAGCGTTACAAAAGTGACTTAAATGCAGATTGTATGAGTTTTGTTACGATTCATGATTCTGTTTGGACGTTGAAATTATAATTTTCGGTTTAACAACAGAATTTGAGTATTTTGTAAAATTGATTCATGGTTCTGCTTGGAAGTTAAAAATTAACAGGTCAACGGGTTAGGCCAGGCCATTTTTTTTTTATAAACGGGCCAAGTCAGACTAACAATTATACTCATACTAGGCTTGTGCCAGACCAAATTGAAATTTTTTGGCGTAGACTTGGGCTTTTCGGGGCAAAGCTTGGTTCAGCCCAGCCCACTTTCATCCCTAGATAGAGCCAACTCACTTATAAGAAACAAAACAATAAAATTTGAGTTATGCGAAAATCGATGAGTGTGTAAAAAAGATAAGTACTCTCCGACAACATCACAGTAGTTTTTCCTTTACTTATTCCCTATAATCACCAAATTAAAAATTTTCATGGCATAAACTGCATGGATCAAGTAGACCAAAGAGAATCTCTCTCACAAAAATGAGTGAGAAAAAATTATAATAATTTTTAACATTTGTGACCCACTATGTGTGAGGCAAGTATGACTGAAATTCAGTATGATGAGATAACATTTATCTCACTTTAGAAATTCAGGTGAAGGGTTTTTATTAAAATAGTTGAATCAAGCATTTATATTTTTAAGTCAAAAGTTATACTTGATAGCAATAATTATTCAAATACTATTTCTTAAACTAAACATGTGTTGTTAAATGTTAACTTAAAAATTATGATTTAACTGTGAGAGTATAAAGTATTCTAAAACTATAACATTTTTAAGTGGATATATGCATCTCTTTCAAGTAGCACAGACTGGGATGTCGAGCTCAAATTTTAAGAGAGACGCACCAAATAAAGTCAACAAAAATGTCCCTCAATAAGGCTATCTCACCCGGAAAGAGGAAGTTATTTCTTTGATATCTTCTATGCTTTTCAAAGAGTTATCTGTATCATTTATAGCCCCATCTTTTTCATAAGTTACATCACCATCATACTTCAATTACTTTATATTATAATGAAGAGTAGAAGTAGCTTGGAATTATTGATGTTCACATTAATAATTTCATTTCCTTTCTTGTAAGCAAGAATATATACTGTCATACAAAGGTAGGAAGATGTAACATTACAAGCTAGCTATCAAGATCAATTCAATAAGAAAAACAAGGCTGGCCCTTCTAGATGGTAGACATGCGCGACTTACAACCCATGATTTGGTAAAGAATCATATCACATAGCATGTATAAAGAAGAAATTGAGGGTTATATGTGGGAGATATTTGATTATGGCCTATGGAACAAGGCGTTGCTATGAAAATGATGTTTAAGAACAGAAAAACATAATTGATGGCAGAAATGGACAAGTCTAGTACTTATGTGTTTATTAGCACCAGAAAATCTAGATAAGGATGCTGCCTCGCAGAAACCTTATAATGGAAGGGCTTGTCTGCACATTTGGTTTTTCTAAGTCACTTTCTGATAGCAACTGATCAAGTGAACCAGATTAAAGCATATAGATTAACCATGGAGGAAAGTTAAATATATGGGAAAAAGAAGTATCATCTAAAAGGACACAAGTTGTGTCCTTTTAGATGATTTACACAAAATATGACCGGTCATACTTTGTGTAAATCTGAAAAGTTGTTTTTTTCTCTCTCCTCATTCACATCGCTGACATATGAAGTAAAAAGAAAGCAACTTTTTAGAATTACACAGGGTATGACCGGTCATACTCTGTGTAAGTCACTAAAAGGACACAACTTGTGTCCTTTTGAATGACACACACTAAACCCTAAGGGGCTGTTTGGTACCCCAGAATTTCTTGGATGCCCTGGAAAGTGGGAGTGGGAATGATTTATCTCCACATTTGGTACAAGAAAAACATAAAAATTGATCGGGTATAATTTATTCCCCATCAATTGGTTTACACTACCGATTATGGAATCCAGTTCCCATTTAAAACATGTTAATCGTCAATTCCCAGGGATTGGCTTCTTCACGTGCCTTTTCTCATACTAAAGTACCCTCGAACCCTCCCACTGATATATAAGCTTTTGCAAATAAAAAGGTTACTTTAATCACCTCTAAACGGTATTTTTAGCATGTAAATAAGCAAGTCCCGACAAAATTTGTTGAGTAAAACTACGAATAGCTACTTCACCAAACTGCCCATATTCTTCAAGAAATTCAACATTAGGTTTGCCAACGAAGATGGTTCTCTTTGCTATTTGTTTTTTTGTTATAATGTGCCAAATTGTCTTGAATAAAATTTATTAACGAGGGCATTTTTGTCAAATTTTATCATATTCCCAACAATATTTTATTTTCAACCAAACATCCAACATAAAAATTAACTAACATTCCCAGTGATATTTTGTTCTACCAAACAATTTTTTTTGTAAAATACCCAGACACTTTTTATTCCACCCATATTCCAAGTAATCGTGATTCCAGGATCCAAAAAAATTTCCAAACGCCCCCTAAGGGAAATATATAGATCGATGACTAACTTTTATTTTTTTTACCTTAATTATTGTATAAAACATATTTGGGATTTGGCTAGTTAGAGAAGAAAAGAAGTTAGGTATTTTTCAGCTATGGGTAGGCTATAGTTACTGCAGCACATGTTAGTGAAATTTCCGAATTTTGATGTTTTGAAAAGAATACACTAAGGAGGCAAACAAGTCAAAGAGAAATAGGAATGGACGCTACATAGAACAAGTTAGTTATAAAGTGGGATGGGATTGACAATTAATTGGCGGGGCCAAGACTTGAAAAGCTGAAAAGTTTGGGGTCATGGCGTGGACAATGTTTTTTCAATCGGTTCCCTGAAGGAAAAGAAAAAGGTTGAAAAGAAGTGCATGTGCTAAACTGAATTATTGAACCATCGAAGCTATACAGGGATGTGGTGAAATTGCTACTAATGTCAAAATCTTAAGTTGGGTGAGAAAAAGTGTCCACCCTAATTTTTAGACCACTTGGTGCCTCACTGCTAGCCTTAGAAATCAACTTGTAACTTAACCAGAGCCATTTTGAACTTCGAAAAACGAGAGGGGTAGGTGGAGAAATGAAAAGGTATCAATTTAAATTGCAACAAATAAAAGGATAAGATATCATGTTGATGTTTTTTTCTTTCTTACTCTATTTACTTCCCTCCAATATTGTTAAATTATAATCTCAAGTGATGTTTATCCATTTTCTCTTCTCATTATAATTATTAAAGAGAAATATATAGAATAAGTATAAAAAAGATAAGTATAATATTTTATCCCACAAACAAATATGTCAGTTATTAATGTGAGTTGTTATACAACAATAAAAAAATATATAAAAAAAACCTATATCTTAGAAGACAGTCAAAATGATCACCAACTTAAAGCAATTTTTTTTCTTGTTTTGAATGATTTTGATAAGGCATAGGCTAATGGTAGCCCACTGATAGAATTAACAAAAGGCTTAGCTTACAAAATAAAAAGAATTAACAAAGGGCTTTAGGATTGGACAAAGAGGGGCGGTTCCATTTAAGCCCATTTCCTTGACAACACAAAGCTTGAATCAAGATTTTGGGTTGGGGGGGGTGGGGATGAAGCGATTATATTTATTAAATGATTATATGGCTCAAAATCATAGTACCGACCCGGAAATCGGTGAACCGGTCATGTAACCGGTCCGGTTTTCATATTGAACCGGTCATGTTACAAAACCGATGTGACTCAGTACGACCCGCCGGTTTTCATAAAAAACCGGTGACCTGGCCCGGTCTATAAAAAAAAAGAAATTTATTTTCATAAATTAATGTTTTTTTTTTTACTCTTAATCATAAATGATTTGTTTTCTTTTGAAATATTTGAGTGATTTGTAATTTTTTTTTTTGATAAACAGTTATTTGTAACTTATTAACTTACATAGGTTATGTACCTTCAACACTAATATTATCTTGATTATGCAATATTTAGGAAATTTTGATTTGCTTTATAGTTAGAGATGTCGTTTATTGAACCTGAAACACTAGTATCACAAATATTATATGTTTGATTAATCTTTTGTTGGACAATGATATGTAATTTATTATTTTCATATTAAAATATTCAAAATTGGTATATTTTTTACAAGTATTTAAGTATTTTATAGTTTTTTTAATATAAATTGTAGATTTACGTATACTTACCGGGTCATGCCGTTGAACCAGTGACCCACTTATTGAACCGGTGACCCAAAACCTCGATCGAGTCAATAAACATGCGGCCGGGTTTAATAACATTTGTTTTATGAATATAATTTTCAAGTCTCAAATACTCTCTTCTCGGGATTAAAAATGGGTGAGCATAAAAAGCAATATTTGTTTTCCGTTCTTTAGAATTTAGCTTCTCAATGCGTCTCTTTAGGCTATAATGATATATTCTGAATCTTTTGCCCAAGCAATGGAGATAAAAAGGACCATAAAAAGAAAAGAAGAGCAATAAGTGTCTTGAGAAGAATGTGGGGTTCTCTATACTGTCTATACAATTATGCATTCAAAGTTTAGCCTAAGCCAAGAGACAACTAACAGGTTCACGCATATAGGAACACGGAGATATGTCTAAGAAGTAAGAAGCCATTTCGGAAGAGAAAAAATTATCAACTCTTGTCTGTGATGTGTTGTTTGGTCTTCTTATTCTGCCATGCATGGGTGGACACAGAGAATGTTTCATAATGGTGATTCTCTGAGAAAAGCCAATGAGGTTGTCCCAATTGACAGAGTATGATGGCGTGCTTGCCAAATGGTAAAGAAGGAGTATTTGGAAAGGTGCCTTCTTTATCACTCTTCCTTACAATGTAAATATGGTTCTCCAACATTACACCAGCTTTTTTCACTTTGGTGAGAATTATTCCCCTGACTACACTAGAGTACACCATGCTTCTTTTTGCCTATAAACCTTTGTTATATGATGGAATATCATTTCTTTTTAAGATCATGAAACCAGCGCATAAACCATGAATGCACACCATCCTAACACTCAGAATATAGTCCAAAGAATTTGTACTCTCTTTACCTTTTTGTCGGAGGGAAACAACACTCCTGTTTAGAATATTTCAAAAAAAAAAAAAGTTATGTATATTTGTTAGAATTTGATTTTCTTATGTTACATGAGAATTTAATTCTCATATTGTGACACAACTAGTGATAGGTCTCACATTTATTAAAAAAGAAAAAGAAAAGTTTTGCACGCAAATCGAAGGATCACAACATGAGAATTGAATTCTCATGCAACATGAGAAAATGTTTTCGCATATTTGTTACAAATAATTTGTAAAACTTATCCAGAGTTATATTAATTAATTTTTTATTTTTTTCAAAAATAAAATTTAATTGAATTAAAAAAATAAATTCTAAAAATTTAAGCGTTCCAAAAGATGTGGGATTCATGTATTAGCTAAATGCTATTCACTGTTAAGTTTCGATCGACCCAATTGCCAAAAAAAAGGTTTGCGCCAGTCCATTCAATTAAGTTACTATAAATAGTCTCTTGAGTCTCATACAAAGAGTATACATGCTTTCAATTAAGACCAAACTTCTATAACAGCCCAAGGGGAAGTCCTGCATTGTTTACAACCAAGCAGAACTTCATTTAAGATGCTCCTTGCTTTATGCTATTTTTGACATGTCTTTTTTTCTTTGGTAATAAGCTATTTGACGTGTCTTTTTTTTTTTGTTATAAAATTTGACGTGTCTTTATTATTGCTGTCAAATTTTATAACAAAAAAAAAAAGACACGTCAAATAGCTTATTACCAAAGAAAAAAAGACATGTCAAAAATAGCATAAAGCAAGGAGCATCTTAAAATTTGACGTGTCTTTATTAGTGCTGTTACATGCTACACAAGCATTAAACTATAGTTTATTTGTTATGGATTTTATTCCTTTGTCCATGCCCCCAAGGCTGACTCAGATCTTGGATTGTCCTTTGTTGGGTTTGCTTCTTAATGAGCCTATTATACGGGTACATAACAAATGCCAACTCAAAATAGGGGTGTTCAACAATCAAAAATCAAACTGATTCAAATTGCGGTGACCGAACCGAAAAATCAATAATCAAATTAACCGAAAATTGAAAAAAAAAAACGTGTATTTTAACTTGATGGATCAATTTTCAGTTTAGTTGGTGAAAACCGAATCAATATATTATGTATTTAATATTTTTGAAATTTCACTAATGCCATTATCCCTAATTTGGTATTTATTATTTCAATTGGTTCATGTATTTATTTTAAATTTATTGTTGCTTTAACCTTCTCTTAATCTTTTATTTTCTATAAAGTTGTTGTCTTGCTAGTTGAGTTCAAGAACACAGAGTGAGCATTAAGCAAGCTAAAAGAGTGAAGTATGGAAGAGAATGATTAGAACACCTCGTAATTCTGAATCACATAATTATAGATAAAATATGGATTAAAGGGTAGGATTCGTGAAAATCCTGAATTTGGAGTCATAATACGTACAAAGGGTAAAACATTAATTTGCCAAACACGTAACCCTAAGAAATGAAATGTGAGTAGAATGTCTCAAATGGAAAAACTAACCCTAGAAATGGATTCAAAATGAAAAATTGAGTGGTTAGGCAAGTTTCTGTAAATTTGATGAATAATATTTTTATCGGGTAAAAATACAGCGGTATAGTTGCACCGAAAAGCATGCCGAATGAATTTTGAACTCTAGGCTTGGAAATAAGTTGGAAAAGGTACACATGACTAAGATTTATGAGTATTGATGAAATTTGATTAAAATTAGAGTTTTTGGGAAAATGTGTCCACAATGCACATAACAGCTTAAAACTGTGATTTCACCGAATGACTGAAAAATTCCGGATTCATCTATTCAAGTATAATTAAAGGACTTTGGTGAATATTAAATTTTGGATTTTATGGATAGTTCATGGATCAATTGATAATTAGTGGGTTAAATGAGTGGTTTAAGTGGTATTTCGTTTTATCAGAGCTTATGTGGCAATTCAAGTCACTTGAACATCTCTCTCTCTCCTCCCTCAAAATTCTGAAACCGTGACCCTTCCCCATTGCTACATAGATTGAGTTTTCATTTTGAATTCTAGATATCTTTAGGCAAAACATTGAACATGAAACTTGTTAGTCTTGAGCTTGTGAGTATCTTTCATGTCTAGATTGTAAAATATTGCTAAGAATATGGAGTGATTTTATAAAATTACCCTTTATAATTCTCACTTCTTCTCACCCATTCTCTCTTGCTCTTCCTACTCACTCCACTACACCTCTCTTCCACTCTCCTTTTTCTTCGGTCATGGGTAAATAATTACTATTATTTCATGTTTTCCTTTCTTCTTTTGACTCATTACTCTACTCAATCTCACTGATCTAGTTTTTTTCTTCTTGTTTTGTTTTTTATTTTTTTTGGTTGAATGATGTGGATCAAGCAAGGTCAAAATCGGAATCAACGGTAACTCATCTTTGTCGTTCGACAGAGCAACAACCTCGACAACTTTTGCGTCCCCTCCAAGCTACTGAAAAATCATTGTTGGGTCAAACCTCGATTGACGCATGGAACAAAGAGAGAGAGAGAGACAGGTGTATAATTTTGTCAAACGAAGTTTGAGAAGTTTTCCCAGCCCATGGGAATCGAAGAATACCTCCCTCTGGGTAATATTTTGGTTTACATTTTACACACAAAATGGAATCTCGGAAAAATCACTTCCCCGGGAATATTTTATGAAATGTGCTATCAAACATAGTCTTTTTGAAAACTGACCTTCACTTTTCTGGGTATCTCAAAGTAACCCCCTTACCAAAAGGATTAATTGTGAGTCATTGGGTTTAATTTTGATCCAACGGATCAAGTTAGTTGTAAAAGTGGTATAGTTTAGTGATGGTAAGTGGATCCTCCATCGTATATATATTTGACCATTGGTCCTTCTTATCTCATATTCAAGTGCGGTTCTATCTTGTATTGAGTAGGAAATCAAAAGTTTTTTTTGTTATTTCCCTTTTTAATGAATAAAAAAATAATATAAATTTATTAATCTAGCATTTATTTTATCATTTTAATTCATTAATAAATAATTAAATATCGTAAAATTTCTTAATATAAATAAAACAAAATTGTGTATAATTTATCCTTCAAATCTAGTGATAATAAATTTCGTTATGAAAAGACATAAAAAAAATAAATATAAAATTATTAATATAACTTTTGAAATACGTTAATGACATCAATGAAATGATTTTTTATATTTGAGCATGTATATATCTCCGTGGTATCGAAAATAAATAAATTATGACATTACCATTTGTTATATGTTGAATATAATTTTATCTCTTATACATAAAAGTGTGTGGAATTGAGGAGGCATCCCTTCTCCTGAAAGTTACGGGACTATTTTACTGAGTTTATTAATGAGTTCCTTAACTAGAGTTATCTCGCACCTCTAGCTATTTTCTACCTACCTAACAAACTACCGACCGCACACCGACGTTGTCATATTTTAAGGTAAATGACATTTTTCACATTTTGTTGATAGGTCAACTCTCATTTTAAAACAAATATATATAAAAGTCCAACTCTTTGAAAACTTCTTTCTCCTTGTGTATAAAGAAATACGGATTCTGAAAAGCATTTGGTAAAACCAATTAACAAGAAAGAAAGAAGATACCAGTCATAAGGGAAATTTATATAATGCAAATAGTGTTTTTTTTTTTTTTTTTGACATTTACACACCACTAGAAAGGCATTCCTAGACAAACATTGTTTCCATTGCTTTAAGACATTTACCTGATACTTTAATGTCTATAATCTCACAGAGTGAAGCAAACAAAATGGTGGAAGAGGTCAATGCGTATTTATCTTCTGCTTTTCTATCTGTTATTTCCATTGGAAAATTAAATTAATCTATATTCTCTTTTAAACAATTTACCAACCAATTGCATATCCAACGATCATTATCCTAAGATCATGCCTTTTTAGAGCCCTTTGGACTCATCTCCTATAGCGAATCTTTTATCTGTTGAATCATTTATGCGTGCTTTAATCAAATATCATCTTTAAAATCTCTGTTCCCCTAGTTGGATTTGTTTATAGTTAACTCACTTTCAGATCAAAATTGATAGCTCGTATTGCTTTCAAGTCCTAATCCTATGGCTTTTAAAATTTTATCTCAATGGAGATGACAAGTTGTCTTACGGTGATAATTAAATCTAAAAAAGGAAAGAAAAAAACACCATGATAATATGAGGCTAACTTAACTACATAATTTCTACGATTTTTTTTTCTCCCATAATCTTGCCATAATTGCCGCTTCTAGATTGATCATGGGATCACATGTATCACCATCATTATTATAGAAGCAAGTTTCACATGCTTACAGTAACGCCAGTGAAGTGATTTTCTTCTAATCATAGTTAGTAAGGGATTAGGAAATGTGATTATATCCATTTAATTAATTTTTTTTTTTGATAACATCATTTAAATTTATATTGCTCTAGCTATGAACCCGTTATTTATGTTATTTTTTTGTCATACAAATAATAATCATATCTTCAACTTTATCAAAAAATTTATTGTGAGAGTTGAGTATGATTCATGCTTCGGATTCAGTTGAACACTTTTGTTGACGGGGTCACCAAAAAGTCAACCAGGGTACAGGGCGTTCGGGGGAGCCGTCATGGCGGGAGTGCAGGGGGCAGTGCCTTCGGGCCTGTAGAGGCCTGGTACTGTTGTGAGACTTAATTATAATTTTATTTTTTTTAGAGTTTGGGCTTGAGCTCATAAATAGCTGCGCTTGGGATTTTTTGAATCCTAATTTATATTCTCTTGTAAAACGAGTGACTTGTAACGAGGTACAAATGTGTGTCAGCATAATGAGTGACTTAATAGTACAAACAAATTGGACATGGCCTATATTGGCAGAATCAACATAAATCATTGTGTCAAATCTCTCTTCCATTTTCTCTTTTGTTTTTCGATTTGTGTGATTATCGATTTCCAAGAGTGAGGTCATCTATGTTGTTTTGCTCATATAGATAAGAGAAAAATGTGTGTTTTTTTTTTTTTGTATAACCCGGAGGTATCCCCATTCAACCTCCTCCGGTCACCTTGCCCTCGGAGTACGGCCCTGTTGGCTAGCCCCTCATTGGAACAGCGGATGCATTGAGCTTCGCTATCGGAGGAAGAATGAGATTAATCCCCCAACCAAGGAGGAGGCACGTCCTCTGGCCCCCAAAGATTTTCCAAGAATTTGCTTGAGGCAGAGTTTGAACCCCTGACTTAAGAAAACCCTTGGGAGCTCATTTGCCAACTGAGCTACCCTTGGGGGTTAAATATGTGTTCTTTCAAATGATACAAACTTAGGACTTTTTAAGAGAGAGATTGATGTAAAGAGATGAGATACATATTTTTTTTTTTTGTCTTTATTTTTTTAGCAGGACTCGCACCTTTCTGTATCTATCTCTCTTAGAAGAACTTAATTTGTGTTCTTTAAAAGGGCTCACACCTTTTTCCGATAAGGATAGTTATAAATTTACAATGATATTACTTTTTTTATTTTTCCCTTTAATTTTTTTTTTGATAATATCATATGTAATTTAGCACAGTAGTTATTTCTCTTTAATGTACAATACAAGTAACAAATAAATTAGGAAAACACTCGTAAGTACTTGTTGTGTTTCATTTGTATACTTGTAATGCCCTTCGTACTGCGTAGCCTGTTTTGTCCTAATCAGATTTGGATGATAGTTATTGTGGCAGTAGTTCATATAATTCCAAAAATCAAAATTGATTAGAATAAGGTGACATATATTTTATGAGAAGAAAAAAAATTAATGTTGAATAGTACGTAATTGATAAGATTCTACACTTAGATATTTATTTATGCTTTTAGGTCCATGATTGACTTTATTAAAAAAAATGTTAAATATAATAGTAGATAATGCATGCTAAACACGAAAAATATTAGTGAATTGCTGCTGCAAGCCTCTTTGTTTATGGATATAGGGGGCTAAAGAGTACTACTCTAGTTAAGTGTGTAGGCTTCTTACTTTTCTTTTTTCTTCCTTCAATTCTTTGGGACATTTTTCTGGCTTCACTGGGTGGGGTTACCTCGGCCAAGTAAATGCAAAAAGAAAACTTTTACCATGTACTTTCAAACAAAGAAAGTGGTTCTATTCAACAGTAAAAATCCATTCCCAAAAAGGCATAAACTCAGTCCAAGTCTGAATCTTCTAAGTATCCCCTTTCATTGGCCCTTCAAATCTTCTTCATTTTATCCAGAGTCAGCATCAGTGGTACATGACACTTTCCTCTGTCTTCTTTTCATCAAACAAAAAAGTTGTTGCAATTACTAGTGCTTATTAGCTGCTTAATTTCTTCAAGACCATAATCTAATGGATTTTCTCCCCACAAGCCATTTTGTTTCTCTGTCAACTCACTAACACTACCAGCATTGGAGAGCATCAACTTCTGGGCATCATCCACCCCACTGTAGAGGCAATTAACAGCACCTATCTGCTCCACAAAAGTTGCATCACCACACCCTTCTCCACCATATTTAAAATCTTGTTCTATGACATGACTAATCTGGTTGTTGCAGCTCCCATCAGAAGAGCTGCAACTTGTAGCTTCACCTCCAAACATAAAGATGCTATTGCTATCTTTAAATTGGCACTTAGTGGGGTCCATGAAACTTTCTTGTGCTTGGAAAATTGAATTTGAAGAATTTCCACTCAAAAGACTTGATGAGTAGGACAAGGACCTAGATCCATTAGGGTGGTGGTAGGAGTTGTTGCTGTCTCTGAATGATAATAGTGAAGATGATGATGTTGAATTCTTAACAATGGATAAAAGGGTAGCTTGTTGAGGTTTCCTCTGTGTTGAAGGATTCATGGCCATCATTTTTTTCTTAAGCTTAGTGTTCCAGTAGTTCTTGATATCATTGTCAGTCCTGCCTGGCAACTGAGATGCTATTATTGACCACCTACACTTAATGAAAATGAATTCCCATGATAAGAACCTTTACTTACTAATAATTATACAACATTAACAATCATTAAACCCGACTAGCGAGTATGGGGTGGAGAAAATCCTTGTACGCAGTCTTACCCTTGCACTGGATTCGAACACATGAAGGAACAGTTTTACCACTCCTCGAACCCCTTTTAACATTAACAATCATAGCAGATCTAAATTTGGAACATCTAAAACGAAGTACATAACATATTTCCTTAAAAGTGAAAACAAACTATTCAATTGTTTCATTGTGATATCCCTCTGATTCTTTCTTCAATTGGAAATCAATTATACGGTTTTCATAGCTTAAGGAAGTTAATGAAATTAAAGTGAAATGAAACCTACCTGCTTCCTATGCTAGCAAAGAGGCTGCAGATTATTCTATCTTCTGCATCAGAGAACTCGCCGTGCTTAATGTTGGGTCTGAGATAATTAAGCCATCTTAGTCTACAGCTCTTGCCACATCTTTTCAAACCTGAAAAAAACAAACCCAATAAGGAAAACAAAAACAAAGGAAGAAGAGTTAAGATCCTTACATATCAGCATGCTATCATTAGCTTCAAGATATGACTCATAATATGTCCATGTACTTACCAACTTTTTGTGGGAGAACAATCCAATTCCCTCCAGTTCCATGTTTCTCTATGTATTCCTTTAGCTTAGCATCTTCTTCAGGAGACCATGGTCCTTTCTTTACAATTGTCTTGTCACAGCAAGGAGCTCTACCCATCTCTCTTTCTCTCCCTCTAACTCACTCTCTCTCACACACTCCTTGGTTTATGCAGTGAGAGTCTAACTCAGAAAGGTACACTATAAATTAAGAACAAAGGCTACTAAAGAATGGAAAGGTGGATGGGGGCAAGAATAGATTTTTCTAGTCAGAGAAGAAATAGCACAAGTCAGAGGGAACAGCCACTGTAACTTCACTTGTCTTATCAGATTGTAAAACCATCATTGATTAGCTTACGGAACCTTCTATCGCCATTTATATATAGGGGCCCTTGTGCTAGGAGGAGTTTAACTTGGTCACAATTTGAAAGTATCCATAGTCGGCTCCTAAGTTATAACTAACGTGTATAAAAATATTTCCTAGAAAACGATGGTCTATTGTAACACATTTTCAAGCAATGGGCCAAGTCATGAGAAAACTATCATCAAGTTGGGAGGTTCAATTATATGCTGTTTCTTATCATAGTGCATAGCTTTTTTCAAAATAAACATAAAAAATTCATGGTTCATTGAATACCTAATTAATCCGACTCCAATTAAGTAGGATTAAAGAATGACAAAAAAAGATTTATTAATTATTTTTAACACAATTGGATATCAGAACTCAAATTGGAGATCATTACTCAATGGGTTCGCTTTTTTCTGTCGTCAATGTAAATAAGTTATCTAAATTGAGCCTAAACGACATCGTTTTGAGATGAAACTCAAGGTATTTTTATAATTATAATTTATTTCAGGATTATAATAGTATTTCTCATTATAATTTTTTAAAAATTCAACCAAAAACAATATCGTTTTGGGAATGAATGTAAATAACTTATCTACAATCACCGTAGAAATATTATAGCCTTAATTAATATGGAATAATCCCAGCCAATTAATGCACCTACTGATGGTACTCAATCGTATTTTCTAATGCTTGGTTAATGTACTTTTGGAAGTATTAACTATAAGGAGATGGATGATTAAACTTATAAATACGGTAAATTTAGTTTAATTTATACTACAATATTGCAATTGTACTAATATCACTATAATTTCAATATTTTTTTTTTGGAAATAATGCATATTATAGGCTTTTATGTGCAACCTATAAATTCAAAAATCACAATGAAAAAGTATTATATATAAGTATCTTTTTGTCCAAGATAGATATTTAATAATATTGTTATATTAATATCTATACAAAAATAAAATTTGATCTTATGTGTATTTAATTACTTTAATTTATCAATATTATGACCCGCCGGATGCAAATGAGATTAACAGCCAGAATTAGGTATAAAATTATTCTTCTTATATAGATATAAATTAATCATTCCCTAATAAATTATAATAAAATATAATCTTATATACAAGAGTTCGACCGTGTATTCGATATAAAAAACTAAATAAACACAGTAACTCCTTATCTTATTTTTATAAATAATACATCATGTGAAAAATGATAAGTAGATGATAGTGTAATACTTTTTTTATATTAACTATGAATCAAAATTAAACTTATCTTAAATTTCATAAGATCCACTTCATCTAAAAGTGGATTAATTATATGTCTTTGGACTTTTTTTTTTTTTTGGTGAAAATGTCTTTGGACTTTTAATTTATATGTCTGATTATTCTCTTCTCAGCATGTGCTTACAGGCTTATTGGTTAAAGAGGAGTACGAATGATATTTAATCACAAAGAACTATTTTAAGAAATGTAAAAACTTGTAATAAATTATATTTAATCATAGAAATTTACTTTTATTTTTATTAATTCAACGGTGAATGTTGTAAAAACAAAAATGCAAGAATAATTTTTACTTCATTTAGCTTAAAATAAACTAAATATCAAGATTTAATTATCCGAATGTTGCAAAAGTTGATCCCTTCAATATCTTAGCAAGCGATTAAGTCTCTATTGACAATCACATAATCGTAAGGGAGAATTTTCATTATGGACCAAACCAAAACGATAAACTTGTCAATGTTCACAATCGACAGTGCATTAGTAATGCCGCAGCTTGTGATGTTGCATAAGTCTTTAACACAACTTGAAGTTTATAATTTCTAAAAACCAATATTTTCTGGATTTTCAACCTATACATTGACTTCAGTTTGACTAGGTTACAGAACTTAGAAGATGTATGATGCATTTAATCTAATATTTTATAGGTTATAATAACTTGTAAACATGCATATTAATCGGGAAATTAATCAAGGGCGGACCGAGAGGGGCTAGGGTGGGCACCACACTCTTTTCGCTAATTTTAGCTTTGGTTCATGTTTTGACAAAATAAATCTTTATATATAATTCTGCCCTCTTCACAAGAATTCCTTTTCTTTTAATTTTAAATTTTAGAATATATATATATATATAATTTTGTCACTTCACAAAAAATCATGGATACGCTACAGATATACATATTAATTGATGTGAACATCATAAGATGGGAACGTTATATTCAATGTAAGCTTCTTTTTTTGCCCTTTCTGGGTAATAAAATTTCCCCTTTGGTTTTTAATATAAACAGCTGGAATAATAACCATAAGCACAAGAAATTCTAGCCATATTTATAAAAGAGATTTTTTTTTGGTGAAAAATATTTATAAAAGAGATTGTTACTAAGAATGGAGCGAAATAAAAAGAGTATAGAAAGATTTGGGATGATGTATTTTTTTTTGGTAAGCTGGGATGATGTATTTATCTCAATTAATTGTTTGTTATCTATTTAATTATCTTTTTAAATTATATGTAATCAACCAAAAATAATAAATTACACATGTGGTTATATATAATAAGAGAGAAGATAATAAACCACCAAGCATTTCGATCAACTGGTAAGATATTCTTTCAATTTAATTTGTGATCTTGAGTTCAGTCTTCGGTGTGCTAGAGAATTGGTGGAGAAATCTAAAAAAAAAAAAAAAAGAATATAGAAGAAGATGATATATAATAAATATGTTCTCACACTCTAAGATATACAACTAATTATCAAACATGAAACATAATTTATCAATTGAGCCATACTGTTTATATGAAACTAATTTATCAGTTTGCATGGGATAATTATGACCTTTAAAATCATGTGGTAAGTCTAATTCAATCCTAAAAACTTGCTTTAAAAAAAATCTGCTTAAACCGATGTAGGCTATAATGCACACAAAAATTAAAAATTAATTGAGTCTAACTCAAAGTCTCAAACCTAAAAATTAACACGAAAAAAGTTAGTCAAAAAAATAATTTATCCGTGTACGTAGCGAATATATAATCTTTAATTGGTATATTCGTGCTTGTGAGTAATTATATATAGAGGATAATACCTTGCATTATTGTCAACCCTTACACATGACTTTGCTTTCTGATGGAGAAAGCCGGAGAAAATGGGACAGGCTTTATAATTATAATGTTTTAAGTCTAGTAATGGCCCCACTTACAGTAAGAAAATTATCGTCTCTGGCCTAGGCATCTCACAAAATTGTTTTAATTAGATCGACTCACCATCGCTTGTGTATAATGTTGTTCAAAATGATGCTAAAATTATTGAAAGATAGTAATTTTTATTAGAAAAATCATTTCAACAATACACGTAACTCTATGAAATATAGTTAAAGTGTATCTTACGAAAATATATGAATATATTAACGGAAATTCCGAGTCCAGTGTCCTTAAGATAATTTTGCCCTATCCAAAATTTGTGGACAAATGTCTCATGATAGAATAAATGATCTCTATTCTTGTGGCGGCACTTTCACATTGAATAATTCCATCAAACTCAACTTATGTCTGACCAATGACATTATAATGGAATGCAAAATGATTTCAAAAACCGTTTTTGGCATAATTTCGGTACGAGAGAGAAAACATAAAAGTCTCTCCTATTCTCTGATTTCCTTCCATATTTATAAATCATGATTGGTCATGATAAAAGATGCTTATTGGCAGTAAAAAGTCGTGCATGTTGGCCCGTGGAAAGTCATATTTGTTCATCCGTGAAAAATCACGTTTGTTCACATATAAATAGTTATGTTTGTTCAATAATAAAAATAACGGACATGTTATATTTACAAACTTTTTTATTTACAAATTACACTATCTTCTTCCCGGAGAATACTGATTACACTATGTTCTCCCGGAAGAAGATAGAGTAATTTGTAAAAATTTATAAAAAAAAAATTGTAAACGAATCCTTCCCCTAAAAATATATTTCTTCACATCCAACTTCTTATTTATAATCATTTGAAAAAATTTCTATCTGTGTGTGGTTGTAACATGTTGGTGGCTTCCATGAAGCCCCACTTCCACTTGCAGCAGCTAGCAGGCTAATTTTGACCTCTGTCTCAATAGTCCAAATTCTCTATTTATTATTTTTTCTTTAAGAGGTAACACTTTTCATTAACTTCGTAAACCCTATTCCTGGATCTTATGCGCTTTCAATTCTTGTTCAGATACAAAATTTTCAACACATTCAATTTGTATTTTATTTTCTAATCTATATCAATATAAGTAAAGAAAGTTAGAGGTTATATAATCATTTACGTCAAACGAAGATGTGAGCATAGAAAAATAATTATTGAAGAATTTAGGTGTGAATGATTGAATTTAGTCTCACATTAGTTGAAAAATAACTAAGTCAGTACTATAAAACTGGAAAAACACATGTACTTAATGTTTTAAGATTTTGAATTTAATTGTGGTATTTTAAACTCACTTAATATTATTGTACACTTGGTCCATAGTTGAGAGGATCTTAATCCATCACAAGCTCACCTTGTAGGCCTAACATATGATATTAGAGCCCAATGGTGGAATATATTGGTCGGCCCGTGATGATTAGGGAAAAGATTTGGACCGAAGACCGAGAGAAAAATATTGAAGAATACAAATTTGAATGATCGAATGTAGTCCCACATTAATTGAAAAATAACTAACTGAGCAAGCATCATATAAAATAAAACCTCTTATGCACTTAATACTTTAAAGTTTAGACAGAGGTCAAAATTAACGTGCTAGCTGCTGCAAGTGGAAGTGGGGCTTCAAGGAAGCCACAACATGTTACAAGTTACAAACCACACACACTGTGATTATACACAAGCAATGGGAGTCGATTTAATTAAAACAATTTTGTGAGATAAGTTGAGGTAGAAAGTTATACAATAATATCGTTGAAGAAATGTCATATTTACAAAGAAAATATAGTTGACCAAGTTATAAAATTAACTGACCAAAAAAAAAAAGTTGAGGTAGAAAGCCTATGCAATTGAGTTAAAGATTCTCCATGATCTGGTAGTTAAAGTTCCTAAAAAACTAAAATAAAAAAGAAGAACACTTATTTCGGTCATACAATAATAAATACATTAATATAATCTTTTAATATAATTTTGACATCAAATTAATTTTTCAATGTCATTTTTGAATATCAAATAGACCCTTCAGAACTCTAATTTAATGTCAAAACTTAAATTTAACTGAATGATTATTTCGATATATTTTTATTATTAAATGAAGGACACTTGTATATATATTTGAAACCTCAAATCCTACAACCAAACACTTAAATCAATTTACACGAGGTTATTTCAGCTTAATCGTTGATTTTGAGTTCGAGTTTTAACACAATCATTATATGAACACATAATGACCTAACAACACAAGTGACTCTTAAGTTTAATGATAAAATCCTTGGTGTTACCTAGACCACTAATCCTAGTCCTAGGTATACAAGGATAATTTGTTGCGAGGTATGACCTTAATTCTTTTGTAAAAATAATATAATTCGATCAATGTGAAAAACATATAATATGCTCTAGCTAACTATCATTTATATGTATTTGAAAATTCAATATCAATATAAACAAATAAATAAATATCAATAACATAATATATCCACAAAAGTGAAAACCTTGGACTTCCAAATATCTTGTATTTTCATAACACGTGTAAACAATCAAAATACTTGAGTATTTTATACCCTCATACATGTAAATATTGTGATAATGTTTATATTTGAATTTATTTGGCAACAACAATACGAAGATTTATTTGTCTGTAAATGTGTACAGATGTTAATTCAAACTGAAATTCCGTTTTCGTCCTCTTAAAGTCAAAGTTTTGTCTTCAAAAAAAAAAATCTCAAAAGTTTAATTTGGGAGCAAACCTCTCTGCGTGAAAAAGTCCGGAATTTTAGGGATAAGTGACCAAAATGCCACTGTTCACCAACTTTTTTACCTAAATGTCACGCGAACAGTATTATTTCCCAATTTGCCACGTGGGCAAGTTCGCTTCTGACACAGGCGAATTCGGTTTGCTGATGTGTCACATTTTTAGTAGATAACAAGTATCAAATTTAAAAAAAAAAAAAATGAATAGGCGAACTTGATTAAAAAAATATTAAAACCGAGGTCGCCTGTGTCAGAAGCGAACTCTGATACCACCAGAAAGCTGACACATCAGCATACCAAGTTCGCTACTGCTCTAGGCGAACTTGTCCCGTGACAGATTGGGAAATAACACTGTTCGCGTGGCATTTAGATAAAAAAGTTGGTGAACAGTGACACAATGGTCACTGTTCCGAATTTTAAAGGGGACGGATAACACAGAGAACACTACAATACATGATTAATTTTTTTAAAAAAATATATCAGGTTTTGAATTTGAATCTCTTGGTCTTTTTAATAGTTCCAACTCTTAAAAATTGAACACAATATCCTTTAGGAAGGTAGTTCTAATATTAATCTTAAGCTATAATAAGGGTGATTTGTCGTATTGCTGTAGAGGTTAAGTTGTTGTTGTTTTTTTTTGGTACAAAGGTTAAGTTGTTTTAATGGCTTTGATGTTTTTATGTAAATAAATTATCTATATTTATTTTCAGAAAGACATCGTTTTGTATTGAAAAATTAAAAAATAATAATAATAAAGATTATTATATTCCTGAAATAAATCATAATTACAAAAATATATTAATTTTTGCTCAAATTACATTATTTTAGACTCAATATAGATAAGTTATCTATATTAACCATAAAAAGTAATAATTATATTTTCATATATATAAATAGAGGTATTTGTTTTTGCCATTGCAGGAAAAATAAATCTCATTCCTACACAAATATAAGCGTCTAACAAGAAGAGAGAAAAAAAAAAAAAAACTCAGCATTCGATGAGTGTGCGGAAAGTAGGGGTGTTAATGGGTCGGGTCGGGTCGAGCCGAACTTTAGTCTTAAAAGGTTAAGTTTGTGTTGAAATGCGTCAGCCTGATTAAACCCGTTACCTGTTATAAATATTATTATCGGCCTGTGGCCTGACTTGTTTACAAAAAATAAAAGTCTAGTTTAGCCTGTTTAAAAAAATAAAATAATAAAAACATATCCAAACAATAGTAATTCCATAAATATCATAAATTCAATGTATACCAAACAACATAATATAGAACAAAATCATTTAAAAAGTCTATTTAACCAATAAAATGAGATAAAAAAGATTGAGGAGAAAATGGACTATTACAAATAATATAAAAAATATAAAAATAATAATATACTAAGCCAACCAGAGAAATTCTAAGGTCGTGCTTTTGAATTGAAACCTGATATCTTTTTATTAAATGAATTTTTATACAAATTTAAATCTAGTGTAATAATTAATTTTAGACACACTTATTTAGCACGCATAGTGGATAGGGTGTTGTTTCATCGTAATTGAGAAAAAAGAACACTTATATAAATAACCAATCATGCATTCCATACAGATGTACCTAAAAGCCTATTGTTTTTGGAGGAAGGATATATAATAAAGTATTTGTAAACGATCGAGTACATGTCACTTCACCGCAAACCAAAAAGTTATTCCACAAGTCTCTATGAAGGTTCCATCATTCAACGAAGACTGGGTGTTTTTCTCATTCTTGTGAGATTCTTCATTTAAAATAAAGATTTTATTAATGTTATGTTACATGATTTAAGTGTTATTTCCAACACACACAAAAATGGAATGATGAAAAAAAATATGTGGATCCCATCTTTTTAATATGTGTGTAGAAAAGTGATGTTATATCATATTACATAATAAACATAAAACGTTTAAAATAATCCACGGAGAAGCGACAAATCAAAAGTTATTTGTGATGTTGTATGTTCTACAAATATTCTCGCCTTGGAATGAGGGGACCGGCGCCTAGAGGGAAAATAAAAAATAGCGATGGGGTTTATGGAAAAACATTTTGTGTGTTAGATACATGAGAATTCAATTCTCATGTTGTGACTCTTGATTTGCATATAAATTTTTTTTTGTCTTTTTAATAAATATGAGACCCACCACTAATTGAGTCACAACATTATACTTCAATTCTCATGCAGTATGAAAAAATCAAATCCTTGAATTTATATGCATAATTCCATTTATTAACTCAATTTTTGTGCTACAAAATATACGTTTTGTATAAATGAGAATGTGTTCATTTTTTGTCATGTTATATGACGAGTTTTTTTATTTGCTTACACAAATTAAATGAGAGTCTCACATTTTTAAAATATACATTTCATATAAATAAAAAAGGGTTTACTTTTTGTAATGCCATATGATAAGAGTTTTTTATTTACATACACAAATCAAGTGTGGATTTCACATTTTTGAAATATAAATTTCATATAAATGAAAATGGGTTCACTTATATGACAAGAGCTTTTTATCTGCACATACAAATCAAATAAGAATCCTACACTTTTAAAATAAAATAAAAAGTCAAGCTCCGAAACCGAATCCTATTAAAAAAATCAGGATACAAAATCGGATCATGTTACAAAATAAAACAGTGTAATTCAACATGATAAACTGATTTTCCAATAAAAATCCTTGCTATCATTATAAACAATTGATCACATGTCAATTTTTGAATCATTGATTAAAAAACTGGGTATCAGACCAGTTGGTTCAACCGGATTGTTTCCGGTTCATTGAACCCAAATCGGTTGAGCTGATACAAAATCGGGGAACTTTCCCCTTTTGTTTTTAAGAAAAAATATACTTACCACTAAATAAATTTAATATTTTATTATTATTAAATCTTAATCATTAATTTTTGCCAATCTACAATTATAAATTATAATTACCAGATTGGAAAAATTAACTGTTAAGATTTAATTATAGGATAAATATAACATTCCTCCTTTTTAAATTATTGACTTAACCAAAAATAATTTTTAAGTCAAATAAAGGCCCGAGTCCGTGGCCGAGCCACGTGTTGGCTGGGTGACCTCGACCCGGGTTAAATTTTAACAAATTATATTTATCATGTATAATTATACAATTAATTATAATTTGGCCCAGTCTAAAATTATAATTTAGCCTGGGCTAAAATTTATAATTTGACCCTATCAAAAAATTAAAATATATTTGATGAGAAATTTAGATAAGTTGTATTAAATTATGTGATCCATTTCTAATTGGCCCACGTTTAAGTAAGGAAGTATAGGATAATGACTTATCTCTTTTTAATTTTTGTATATGTTATATGTTCGGAGATTTCATTCATTATCCTATGTATATTGCAAGGGTTTTATAATTCTTATGTTGAAGGAGAATTGAAATCTTTTGTTATAGTGATAAAAAGTATGTGGGACCCATGTGATAGAAAAAATTATATGTAGGACCCATGTCAATACGGAAATCGAAGAGTGTGTAGGAAAATTGTAATTCTTGTGTTAAATGGGAATTATAAAATCCATATTCCAATTGTAGTTTTCTCTTCATTTTTATACATATTGTATCCTTGGATGTTTTGCTCACCCTCCAACGTGTGACTTATAAAGTATTAAGCAATTTACTGATTCTCTTTTTCTTTTCTTTTTTTTCTTTTTTGGCAAGTGTTGAGATATATAGTTCCACATTGGTTGAAGAGCAATTAATGTGGAGTTTATAAGGCCTTGGTCACTCTCACCCTTTGAGTTAGCTTTTGGGGTGGTGTGTCCCAAGGTTCTTTACATGGTATCAGAGCTTGAGGCTCGATCCTCACCGCCCCCCACTTTAAAGTGGAAGCACAAAAAAGGTAAACCAAAGATTGGGCCTGTTGCATAATCCACGCTTCAAGCCAAGAGGGCTCTTGCGTGAGGGGGCGTGTTGAGATATATAGTCCCACATTGGTTGAAGAGCAACTAATGTGGAGTTTATAAGACCTTAGGATACACCACCTCCCACCTTTTGAGCTAACTTTTGGGGTGGTGTATCCCAAGGTTTTTTACAGTAAGCTCTATTTTTTCTTTTTTTCTTTTTGGTAAATAAGCTCTCTTTTTCTTGTTTTACTTCGCATAACATTTGTTGGATGATTATTATTTAACCTCTCATTATTTATTTTATCTTGCAAGATATACAACATGGTCTATTGATGTTATTAAAATTAAAAAAAAAATGTTAGTTTGTTTTACGAGGAAGGATATTTTCACTACTAAAAATTTCCACTACCAACTTATTACCTATCTAATCACCATTAGATTAACATTTTTTCTCTCTTCAGAAACAACTTTTTAACATTCTCTCTCTTTGATCCAATGATGATGTGATGGGTAGTAAGTTAATAGTAAGAATTTTTGGTGGTTAGAATATCCTTACTCTTGTTGTTTTATTAGTGTCTTTCTTGTTTTTAATATATTGTTCTTTTCGCTATTTCTTTTACCAGTAAAAAATAAATAAATTAAATACGGTATTAAAAAAAAAATTGCACTGTATGGCGTACACATATATCATTTAATTATTAACCACTAACTTATGAAATGATATTTAATTAATTTAATAATTTAAGTTGACTATTTTAAATTAACTCCTTAAAACAATTTAAAACTCCCTTTATATAAATAACATAGGCTAAAGTGTGTGTCATTTTAAAGGATGTAAAGTTGTGTCATTTTAAGAGAGAAAAAGATATAGATAAAGAAGGAGAGAGAGTTAACAAAAATAAAATAAAGATATGGGTCTTACTTCTTTGTGAGAGTGAAAGGATATAAGTTATGTCATTTAAAAGGAACACTTTTCCCAATAATATATTAACTGAATAAATTAAAAAAAAAAATACTTAAACATACTTTTTCTTCTTCTCGTTTGTCCCTTGTTCTTGCCTTGACCATTTTCTTTGGGGTTTGATGACTTCAGAATCAGCGGTAGGTGTGTTAGGCAACCTAAAGAAATTTTCATAACAAATTATAATAAGATGCACTTTCTGCTTTCTGGTATTAAATGATGCGAACTACGTTAAAATTGATTACCGTTTTGGTTGTTCATCCCATTTCCCACCAATCTACATTCTTAACTATTATTATCTTCAAAGCAAGGCTTAAAAAACTTGTGCCTCCGTACTGATACCTGTAAAATATTGGAGGTTAGTTAAAACATTTGTTATTGTTGATAAGAGGAAGGTGTCTATCATTTCACATGACACAAAGTTCTATCATTTTAATTGAGAGAAATGGATAGATCATGAGAAAGAGAGTAGGGGAAAATTTTAAATATGTAAGTCTCACCTCTTCGTGAGAGTGAAAGGATATAAGTATATCATTTAAGATGACACACCATTTTTCCTTTTAATAATAACATCCGAGGACGGCTCCATTGGTTGTATCGCAGATAATATTTTAATATTTTTTTTTGAAAAGTTCATCAATGCCCCGTGTGATTTATTCCAGAATCATTTATGTCAGTGTGATTTTTTTAACACATATGCCCTTGTAGTTTGCAAAAGGGTATGTTTTTTTATCACATATATTATTGTAGATGTATATTTTTTTTAATTACATATAACTTTCGTGTATCTTAAATTGTCCCAAATATATACCCAAAACTAAAAATCGAAAACATTAGTTAAACTGGAGTAACCACTAGCAATTGATCTACGTGGATGGTAGTTTCAAAATTTATTTTCAATCTATATTATCATGGAAATCAGGTTGTCACATAGCAAAACCTAAATTAGTAAGACAAGTATCATTGGGCCCACTATCTCTCATCTAATGATTTTTCTCCAAATAAATTATATTAGATTATTATTATTATCATTTTATTAGTAGAAATTAATATTCAATTAAAAATTATTATTAAATTAATCAAGTCAAATAATTATTAATAAAGAATTATTATTTTCATATTATAACTGTATACTAATCGTAGTACATAATGTTAAAAATTAAAAGGATACAACTTGTGTCCTTTTTTTGTAATAAATAACTTGTGTCCTTTTAAAATACATACATTAAATATATATATATATATATATATATATATATATATATATATTATTCAAAGAAAGAAAGAAAGGTCACATTCACTCCCATTCTTTGGGAGAGATAGAAACATTAAATCTTATTATATATAAATTTATTGTTTTCATGATAAATTTATCTCTAAAACAAAGTTATTTTAGATTCAAGAAAAAAATAAAGCATTTTTTAAAAAAATTATTTTCTATATAATATGACTTTTTTTTTATATAACTTCTTTATCTTTTCAAACTCCAAAATATATCGATTTGAGACTATCAGGAGATAATTTTTTCTCTTGGTACTTTTTCATAATACTTTGTAGGTTATATACATTGAATTTTGTGGACAATTGTGGGGCACATAATGCTTTGTCGTCATTTTATACTCGGGGCCATTTATCAACTGATTGACAGATATTTGGACAAGAGGGGACATGTTCATAAAGTTTGGGCCTCTTTAAGAGGATACTAGTGAGATTATCATCACATTATCCAGGACGGTTCTGGGCCCTTTTCAATAGAAGAAAATTAAACGGGGGTATAAGACCGTACATTGTTTTAGAGGTTTTGAACTCAAGCATGTCATTTACGGTGGACCGGGACTTCGTGAGCCTTAATCAAAAAGACCGAAAAAAAGAAAAAAAGGAGCGATAGGTAATTTAAAAAAAATAAAATATGTATCATTTTAAATGATGTAAGGTTGTGTCATTTAAGAGAGAGAAAGAGACAGAGAAAGAAGAAGAGAGAGTTGACAAAAAAAAATAAAATTGTGGGTCTCACTTTTTTGTGATAGTGAAAGAATATAAATTATATCATTTAAAATAATAAACATTTTTCCTTTTAAAAAAGTTTAGGAATATAATTGTAAGAAGCTTTTTCCTTTATTGGTAAAGCGTCATCCAAAAAATTGTGCACCCGATCATAATAAAAAAATTCGAACCGAAGATCATGTAATCAATGAAAAGACACGGTCGGTTCAGCTAAAACTCTTAAAATTATTATTATTTTTTCTTTTTATGTGTCTCATCTTTCTATTTCTGTTATCATTATGTTCGTTTCAACTTTTAAAAGTAACTCAAAAGAAGCACAGAAAATGATAAAAGTTCATTCTGTTTTACAATGTAAAACGTCTGACGTCACAAGACATTGATTTGGCTAATTTAATCGTCAAATTTAAAAGGTGATATTCTTTATTAAAAAATAAACAATAATTTAATTTTGGGTTTATCATCTATCATTTAACATGATCACAAAAAATTTCCTACACACAACATTTTGTGGGGCCCGCAGCAAAAAAAAAAAAAACTCTGACACGCAAAACGAATCTCTATAACATAACACAATAACTCTTCCTACAACATAACTCTTATAAAACCCTTTAATTTTTTACTTGTAAAAAATATAATTATTTTTACTCAATCAAAAGCTTAATTAATGGTGTTCTTTAACTCATAATTAAAAAAATATAAATTTTTCACATGATATAACACGAAAAATGTATTCCCATTAATTTTTCGCAAAATAGTAGTGCATGTACTTTACAAAATTATAGAAGATTGGAGACAAAAGTGCGTCCCCGGTGAATGTGTCCCTGATCCAATGATCTAATTTGATTTCGCGTGAGTATATGTATATCCTGATCCATAATACAAGCTATTTCACATCCCGGAACAACTGGGAGTATGGGCCATGAGTATGAACTATGAAGTAAATATTTGTAGAGCTTGACAATGAATGGTTATCAAGATTCCAATCGGAGTGTCTGATTTTTCAGTGCAACTTGTAACTAAGCAATTATAAATTGTTATGTTGCCAAACACTATTATCAGAGGCCAGCTCACTGGCTATTCTAGCTTTATATATGATACAAATTGTGAGGCACGTGCTCAGATTCTCTTGTTCTAATATATGCTAGATATAACTTTATTTAGTGTAGTAAAATGGCAACTTGCGAGTTGCGAGACAAATATGACAAAATTGGCAGTAAGAATTATCCATTTGGCATGACTGATTAATCATTCCAGATATTTGATCCCAAATATTTGATACTCGCGAGTTCGATCTAGTCGCTTCTACATTTGAGTGGAATTAGATTAGCACAAGAATTCTTTAAACTTCAAATATGGTCAAAAAAAACTCTTATTTCATATGAAGCAACTAATATTTATTATTTGTACTGTGTATATAACGTACATTTTGTACTCTCAATTAAAAACTGAGGTTGTTTTGGATGGGGGAAGGAAGTTTGCATTCAAAATTAATTATAAAAAATAGAAATATTATATTTATTTCTATCTTTTTATGATTATAATTCTTCATACTTAATCTTTTCAAACTAAAAAATGATGTAGTTTTATATGACTGCACCGACACTTAGGTGCACTCATTGTATATCCGACAAACCCATATATATATATATATATATATATATATATATATATATATATATATATGTTAAGATACTTTGACACCGATGCCAAAATTTAAAATTTGACACCAAATCCTATTTGTTAATTTCTCTCATTCAACGATTATCATTTCTCGGGAATTAATATTAATTAATAAGTTTGATTATCAATAAATGATAACTGTTGATTGATGGAAATCAAAGATTAGGATTTGGTGTCAAATCTCAAAATTTGACATCGGTGTAAAAGGATCCTATCCATATATACACACACAAAAAGTATCTAATATTACTTTAGACAATTTTGTCTAATGTTCACCGAAACAACATCATTTTGGAGTTGAAAAATTATAAATACACCATGATTCCAGTTCAGCTCCAAAACGACGTCATTTTGGTGAACATTAGACAAATTTGTCTAAAGTAACTTTAGAAAAAATGAACACACACACATATATATATATATATATATATATAGGTTTTATTAATCTCATGTTAAAGGAGATAGTTATCTCATGTCATAGAGATAAATTTGTGGGCTCCATCACCTGAAAAATAAAAATAAAAATAAAAATGTGGCACAGTTATCGAAGGGTGTGTAGGAGAGAAAATTTATCTTATGTAACATGAGAATAGTTTTTTCCTATATATATATATATATATATATATATATATATATATATATATATATATATATATATATGGTCAGGGTCATTTTACACTAGTGTAAGTTACACTCTCAATCGTGTTCGTTGATTCCACTTATATCTAAGGGCTCTAATCTTTTAGTAATGTGAGTCATTGGATACAAGTGAATCAATGGTCAAGATTGAGTGTAAGACTTCTAATTCTTATAAAAATCTTTTGCCCCATATATATATATATATATATATATATATATATATATATATATATATATATATGGTCAGGATCATTTTACACCAGTGTAAGTTACACTCTCAATCTTGACCATTGATCTCATTTATATGTAAGAGCTCTAATTTTTTAGTAATGTGAGTCATTAGATACAAGTGGGTCAATGATCAAGATTGAGTGTAAGACTTCTAACTCTTATCCCGGTGTAAGAATATCCTGCCATATATATATATATATATATATATATATATATATATTTGGGTCATGATCATTTTACACCAGAGTAAGTTGCACTCTCAATCTTGTCCATTGATCCCATTTACATCTAAGGGCTCAAATTTTTTAGTAATGTGAGTCATTGGATACAAGTGGATCAATACTCAAAATTAAGTATAAGAATTCTAACTCTTACATCGGTGTAAGAACATCTGCCCCTATATATATATATATATATATATATATATATATATATATATATATATATATATATATATGAGAATATTATGTTCTTTAGAACAAATTTGTCTTACGTACACATAAAAAAAAGTAAGTGAGATCTACTAATTAAAAGATCCACTAATCATATGGTTCACTCTTATGAGAATTCTGCTTATAAGGAGTTCATCCAGATCCCTCCTGGGCTTAGTTGTTTATTTTTTGCTGATGTTTGTGCTGTTAGTAGCTGTAGAAGTATTAATATTGTTTAGTTATTTTTTGGGCCGTTAAGCCCTTTCTTTCACAAAAAAAAAAAAAGATAGAGAGAAAAAAAAAAAAGGTCTCATCTACTTTTTTATTTGTGCATGAGATAATTTTTTTCACATGCAACATTAGAAATTATATTATATATATATATATAAATATTTCTCAGACAGTTTGAGATATATTTATCTCCGTCCACCCAAAAGCTACTTCATTTTGTTTATTTATTTTCTTATATTAATTGATTTATCTTTGAATGATTATGATATCCCTTTTCTCTCTTCTTTTATCACCATTGATCTATCTTTGTACGGTTATGATTTAGTAGCTGGAAATAAAGTTATATCAAGTAACATGCGAAACGATATATATATATATATATATTATATATATATATATATATATATATATATATATAGAGGTTATAGTTATAACTTTTTTTTTTTACAATCTCTTACAATCATATCTTATCACCATTGATTTCCGCCAATCAACGATTATCATTTTAGCAAATTAAGCTCATTAATTGGCAGAAATCTACGATGATAAGATATGATTGTAAGAGTTTGTAAAAAAAATGTTGTAACTATAACATTTCCCGTATGTATATATATATATATGGAAAAATATTTCTCAAGCAGCTTGAGATAAGTTTATCTCCAGCTAGTCCCAAAACTACATCGTTTTGATTAATGAAGGGTGTTTATGTAATTCTAGGTGAATTAATTAAGGGTGTTATTATAATTTTATTTATTTTTATATCATATACATTTTACTGAAACACCCTTCATTAATTCACCTAAGATTACATAAACACCCTTCATTAATCAAAACGACGTAGTTTTGGGGTTAACTGGAAATAAACTTATCTCAAGTTGCTTGAGAAATGTTTATCCCATATATATATATATATATATATATATATATATATATATATATATATATATATAACACTTTTAATTATAAACAGGTTAAATAAACCACATTAATAACCAGTCCCTCTAGTTAAGCATATACGTGTGGCTGTAAAGCAAGCGACAGATCCAGGCCGCGGCAGCCATAATCGAAGAAGGTCATTTGCCACATTCTGGGAGTCCCAAAGACTACATCAGCGGCAATGTGTTTTCATGGCCCATATGGTAGTGATACTGATAGTCCACTACTTGGAAGTAATGACACGTGTCAAGTTACAATAGAATAACATTATCAAAGGCCAGATCGCTCTCACCCTTAATAGTATAGTACTGTGAAGTGTGAATCTGAATTTCTCAAGAACCAAATGCTTGATCCACATTTATGTAAGAAAATTGCCTAAGATATGATTTCATTTCTTAACTTCCTAATTTATTATTTAATGACATGTATATAGGGGGGAAAGTAGATTGGGTTGGGCCGAGCCTTGTCCTTATAAGCCCAAACTTATAATAAAAAATTTCAACTTGACCTATCTCGATTGCATGCTAGGAGTCTAACTATTAGTCTGGTTTAACTCATTTATAAAAAATAAATGGTCTGACCTGACCCCGTTAGCGTGTTAATTTTAACTTCCAAGTAAAATCAAGAATTAACTTCACAAAAAATTCAAATTATGTTGTTAAAACAAAAACCACAATTTAAATGTCCAATCGGAATCATAAATCACACCAACAACTTATCACAATCTACATTTACAATTCCAAAATTACCTAAGTTGGCAAACATTTTGTAAATGTAGAAAACAAAAAACAAGATTAAAGAATAGAAAGGAAAAAATAAGATTAGGAAACAAAAAACCTTGGGGAGATTATACTTACTACATTTTTTTCTTAGTACCTCTTACTATCAAATCCTAATCGTTAATTTTCGTAAATCTAATAGTTATAAATTATTAAAAATTAATAATTAATTAATAAATATAACCCAATAAAATATAACTGTTAAGTTGACGGAAATCAGCTGTTAAAATCTGATAGTAAAAGATAATAAGAAAAAAAAAAGTAAGTATAATCTCTCCTAATTCTTTTTTAATATATTTATATACATAATCTAACATGCTGAGATGTTGGTTCTTTCTACCTAAGAAATAAAGTCAGATTCTATTAAAATTTAATTGAATATAATTAAATTATAAAAGAATTCTAGTTGATTAAATTTATACATTTTATTTTTTCAAGCCATATACTTATTTTATTTTATTTAAAATAAATAGTACAATATAAGCCAGCTGTAAGCTTATAGGTCGGGTCTTGTAAAAATGGGTCTACGGCCTATTTATTAAACAATGTTTGTGCAAGGTTTGAGTCCGACCTATTTTACGAAATATATTAAATAACTGACTTGACATAGGTGAAACTGTAGGCCGACTCGACCCAGTTACACCTCTATATATATATATATATATATATATCCAAAAAATAAAATAAAATAATAGAGCGAGTCATTCGTTTATTTTCTCTTTCTCTACGTGTGTGTATATCTATATATAAGTATCATCCGCTTTTGTTTGCCTTCCTCTTTGTTTTCCTCACGTTTTTGGTTTCCCATTACTCTTACTTCTTTTTCTTCCTCCTCCTCCTCCTCCTTGGTACGTATCTCTTTTTCTTTCGTAGTTCAATCTGTAGCTCATCAAAATTGAGTTTCCTCCTATTGATTATATCAGCAATTGTATTTTAGCAGATCTTGGATCCAAATCTTCAGTGCCTGCTTTGTAGAATTGTTTCTTTTGTGTCTTGGTTTAGATCCGGCACTTGTTATGATCATTGAATGTGTTTTTTTGTTTTTCGTTTTTAGCTTTTAGTTTTTTTTTTTTTTTAAAAATTCAATTTATGCAAAGTTACTGCCATTGTCGATTTGGATCTGTTCTTCGTTTATCCTCTGATTAATCTGGTATATTACTCTTGTTTGCTGCAGCATTTGCAGATCTATATTGGCTTATTTGTTCTCTATTTGTGGTGTTTGTGCTTCTTCTTTGGTTATTAAAAGAAAGAAAATGTCAATTATGTAGGAAAGATAATTGAAACATTTGGCTAGGTGGTTTGAGATTTATTTGTCTGGAATGCAACTGACGTAGCCTTGGCAAATACGAATTTCTCACACTTTTAGATCCAAAAATAAATGAAAGTTAAAAGTTAGGAAGATATTTTAACTCGTTCAAATAATGAGATTTACTGGGTTTTTTTGTTTGTAATTTTTAATCTAATAATGTACGTGAGTAGGAACGTGCAGTAGGTTGTTATTTTTTTGCTATTTTTCTGCAAAGTTATCTGGTATTGTTTATTTAAGAATCAGTTATGGAATAAAATTTTATCCCCAAAGGCACTTGTGCTGTGAGGTCAGAGTTCCCTCAATAGAACTCATTTCCTTTTAATTATTTTCTGCCAAGATAGGTCGAAACAGTTAAGGCAAAACTCTATATGAATCATTGAACAACAAAAGTAAGTATGACCTTTTTTTTTTTTTTCTTTTAACAATCATCCTTGCATGACAATGAGCTATCTCATAATGGATGGCAAGATCTTATGTATGGGAAGATCCTCTTCCATCAATCTTACACTAAATCTTAACATTTTTTTCATTTGCATTTAACAGTTCTAATCTATTAATTAGGTGGGCCATTAAAGGCACGTGGGAATTAAATCAAGATTGTTAGGCTCATGCAACAGAATACTGACCATTATGTTCTCAAGTTAATTGATTCCATTGCTTCTTTGCATAACACCATTTAACACATTTTTTATCCTGCCGCCCCTTTTTTCCTTTTTGTATTTTTTTTTAAAATATCAGAGATGGACACCTTCCTCTTCACCTCAGAATCGGTAAACGAAGGCCACCCCGACAAGCTTTGTGACCAGGTTTCAGATGCCATCCTCGATGCATGCTTGGAGCAAGACCCAGAGAGCAAGGTGGCCTGTGAGACCTGTACAAAAACTAACATGGTTATGGTCTTTGGTGAGATCACAACCAAGGCGAATGTGAACTACGAGAAAATAGTTCGAGACACTTGCAGAGGCATTGGGTTCGTGTCAGCTGATGTTGGTCTTGATGCTGACAACTGCAAAGTTCTGGTCAACATTGAGCAACAGAGCCCTGATATTGCTCAAGGAGTTCATGGTCACATGACCAAAAAACCCGAGGAAATTGGTGCAGGTGACCAAGGCCACATGTTTGGCTATGCTACAGACGAAACACCTGAGCTAATGCCACTAACTCATGTCCTTGCTACTAAACTTGGTGCCAAGCTCACTGAAGTCAGAAAGAATAAAACTTGCCCATGGCTGAGGCCTGATGGTAAAACCCAAGTGACTGTTGAGTACCGGAACGAAAAAGGAGCAATGGTCCCTATCCGCGTCCACACAGTCCTCATCTCAACTCAGCACGACGAAACCGTCACAAACGAACAGATTGCTCAAGATTTGAAAGAGAATGTGATACAACCTGTCATCCCAGCTAAATACCTTGATGACAAGACAATCTTCCACCTCAACCCTTCTGGTCGGTTTGTGATTGGCGGACCCCATGGCGATGCAGGACTCACTGGCCGGAAGATCATCATTGACACCTATGGTGGTTGGGGCGCTCATGGTGGAGGTGCCTTCTCCGGCAAGGATCCAACCAAGGTCGATAGGAGTGGTGCATACATTGTTAGGCAGGCAGCAAAAAGCATAGTAGCTTCAGGGCTTGCCCGACGTTGTATTGTGCAGGTTTCTTATGCAATTGGAGTCCCAGAGCCACTTTCCGTATTTGTAGACACATACAAAACGGGAAAGATTCCAGACAAGGACATCTTGGTTCTAATTAAGGAGAATTTTGACTTCAGGCCAGGAATGATTGCCATCAATCTTGACCTCACAAGAGGAGGCAACTTCAGGTACCAGAAGACTGCTGCTTATGGACATTTTGGACGTGATGATCCTGATTTTACTTGGGAGACCGTGAAGATGCTCAAGCCCACAGCTTGAGTTAACCAGCCATGGCATTGCTACAGGTGGTTATCATCGTAGCCATCTTTCAGATTTTGGGTTAGAAGAAAATAAAGGAGCTTCAATGCGCACATCTCTTATTGAAGATATGTTTCACAGCTTGGATGAGAAAAGGGAGTACAGATGATGTCTCTTAGGTGGAAACGTTAGCACAATAGGAGCATGCAGCATTAGCTACCTCTTGTTTATTGGTTTTACCACTTTATTTAAATTTCTTTACTGTTACGGGTTATTGATTGTTTCCAAACAATCTTGTTTTATAAACTTAGGATGTTATCGATTTTTTTTTTTTTTTTTTGGGTCAAATTATGAAATTTTATCTCATAAAAGTCAGTTTCCTACGGCCGTAGTTTCTAATGGATCCTTGCCAACATAATGTTACATCTATTGAGAAATTGCAAACATAATGTAGGTTTTATCGTGACATTCACTGAGTTTTTTTATGATTGACAATGTTACATCTATTGAGAAATTGCAAACATAATGTTTATCTCTTACATTTCATCAAGAGTGCAACCACAGGCGATCATGCAGCCTTTCTTCTCCAGCACCATACATCTCATCTACCCTTTCACCATCTCGAAAAAATTGGAAGGTCGGGGTATATCGAATGTGTTGAGTTGTCTCCGGGCATTCATCAATATCTGCATATATAAAGGAAAGCTTTGGGAAATTATTGCTCAGCCTACAGAATGCGGGGAGAATTTGGCTGCAAACGCGACACCTGAAAAACCATGAAACAATATCATTCAGATTGTCAATAAATGGATTTATTTAAAAAAAAAATGAAAAAAAGGCCCTGAAACTGTTTAAAGGCACGGTGATGCTATAATTCAAGGGGATTATTTTTATTATGTTACATAACATAAAATCGAAGGGCCGGCTTGGCTCAGCGGTAAGCTTGCTTGCCGTGGTGTGTCAGGTCGCGGGTTCGAATCAGTCTCTCCCCAAAAAGCAGGGGAAAGACTGCCTAGAGTATTCTCTTCTCCAGACACTCACGAAGTGGGTATTTGAACTGGGTCGGCCCTTTTTTTACATAACATAAAATCATCTTCCTACACACACAAGTTTATATGGGACCCACTTTAAATTTTTTCTCTTTTTCCTATTCTGTCTCCTCTCTCCTCCTTTTGTGAGGGTAGGAAGTTTGCTTTTATGTTATGCAACATAACAAACAATTCCCATAATTCAAAGTAACAACTTCATAATTGACACTTTTAAACTCCTTTCGATGAAAGAGATGGAAGACAATAATGTAATGCTACTAGAGCTAAGACTCTACTTCGGTCATGTTCCCTCCAAAAGTGAGCAGAAAACAGAGAGAATAGACAATTTTTCAATAAAAAAATAAAAAAAAATTTACAACCTCTTTTCCTTTATGATCTTATAATTATTTTTATAGTTATTGGATAAAAATCAAATTAACTATTAGAAAATGACATTAAGTGAAAGTCTTTGATTTGATTTTGTCCAACAACCATAAAATTAGTCATAAGAGATTGTAAGAAAAAAGAGGTCATAAGTATAACCTACGCCTAAAAATAAAATAAAAACTCTTTCCTTTTAATTCCAATTTCATCCACTAACAGTAAAAAAGAAACAATTTGAAAGACAGAAAAAAGGAGTGAAAGTCTCTAAAAGCCCTTCCATTTCCTATCATTCCATTGTGTTTCACATTATATTGAGGTTCTTAACCACTATTATAATGCTATGGCAATATGTTCAATTCCATTCATTATCCAAATCCAAACAAACTGATTTCCAAACATCACGTAAACTAAATTTCAACCAGGAAAGGAGATGGTTTCCTGAAACTATAGGGTTCCGAGTTTCAACTGAAGTCAAATATTGGAAGAGTTCCAACATCGAACACCTGGTGTTCAAATTCAAACGAGCTATAGACAAAAATAATTAGGGAGAAGTAGTAGCATACCAAGAAGCGCCATAATTGATAACAGCCTGCAAACAATTTTGTAATAGAAGAATAAATTACATATGTCCTATAAGAAATCTCATACAAGGCAATAAAGAAAAATAAAAAAATAATAATAAAGTTTGTTTCGCGTGAAGTGTGAAATGAAAACGTGAAGGGACGAGGTTGTTGGAAATTTTCGATTCTTGTTTTTTGATAAGGAAAGAAAGGAAATGGAATTTGGGGGGTGCTTACGGGAGTTTTGGAGGATTTGATGGATGCGAGAATGTGAGTGAAGTCGTCATCGCTGGAAGCGCTTTTCAAGTTGGCATGACGGTTAATGGGTAAATCTAAGGCAGTGCCTTCTAACCGTTTCTCGTTGCTGCTAGTGCTACTCACACCCATGCCTATGCTTCCCTCCATTCTTGTGTCTTTTCTTAACGCCTACCCTACCGGTTTACCGCTATCTCCCTCTCCCTTCCGGAATAACGTGTATTGCTTATCATCTTTTAAACAGTAAATAATTATTCTACAATAAATTTTGGAATTTAATTTAATTTAAGAGGAATATTATAATTTCCTTTACAATATCTTACAATTTATATTAATTTAATGATTTTAATTTATTGAGTTATATTTATTAATTAATTATTAATTTTTAATAAATTATATTCATTGGATGGAGAAAAATTAACTATTAAAATGTGATCATATAAACTTGTAAACGAAAAAGGGTTGTAAGTAAATTTTTATTTTCTTTTGTTATAACTAGTTTTGCAAACTTCTTCCTCAAATGGCCATGCTTTTTGGTAAACTAAAATATAATTAGATAGCATAAAATATAAATTACCAAGGGGAAGCTTAACATTTGATTTTGTTTATTTTTAATGATTCTAATTTATTATATATGTTGTAACCAAAAAAAAAAAAAATTATTATATAAGTAAACCACTAAATTTAAATGGATCAATGCTTAAGATTGGATATAAAATAACTCATCTAAAATTTATGGGTTTGATATTTGTACCTAAAATTTATGGATTTGATATTTGTCCCTTTAAATGACGTACTGTCGTGAGAGAAAAAAATACACTATAAAAATCATGGAAAGAGAAAGTGAATACTTTTTATTTAAATTTTAAATAAAAAAATACTAATTTAACTAAAATGACCATAATTTAAAGGAAAAATATTTTTTTCCAAAAATTATTTGTCATTAATTTCAGGGTTAGCTTAATTGAGTCAAGTCTAAAATTAATTAGAAACCTATAAATATGTAATTTTTTTTTTTGATAACATATAAATATGTATTTTGTTCATAAGCAAGTTAGACAAAAGTCAAATGAACTAATTCAGTTTATTTTTTCATATTTTTCTCTTTCCCACATCTTTTGGTGTTTTCTTTTTATCTTTTCACACTTTAGTCGTTTGGTTACTTAATTTACACAATTGTTTACTCATAATTTACACGGTCATGCAATTAAAATAGATCATACCATTTAGAACTGCATTGCCATAGCAAAGATATGATAGTATTCTTTTACAAATTCAGACGCAAGATTTCAGTGGTTATAGAAGTTTATTTCTTATATTAATTATTTCAACTTTAAAGACAGTTATATTTATCACTATTTTAGACTTACCAATCTTACTATTTGTTTGGTTATCATTAAATCAACTTAAAATCAACTACCATTGATTTCAAATTAATCCAATAATAACCAAACGGATAATAAAAATGACAAACATAAAATAATAATAAATGTAACATTCCCCACTATTTTAATCTTTCTGGTATGTGGTAAGCGTGACAAAGCGGGTAAACTCACCCCACTGGGTTGAAAAAACCAAAAGGTACCTTTTGTACAAACCCGTTTTACCAACCATATTCAACAACGATGAGAAATTAATTCCCCTGAACATAGTAAGTTGATGTGAGGCAAATCTAAAAAAAAAAAAAAAAAAAAAAAAAAAAAAAAAAAACAAAAAAAAAAAAACTAAATTTTATTTTTAGGTTATTGAGTGGTTAAAAAAATTGGCTAAAGGGTTCATACACCAAATGGTCTTGCTTCTTGCCAGCTATAGAGCAAGCTTGTTTGAATAAACATCAAAATCAGGTAAATAGCAGCCAAAGCTGATGATGCAATTCCAGCTGCTAATTTAAAGGTTTAACTGATGGAATTTCAATTAAAAAACCTGTATATTTGTAGACTAGTGCTGCAAATTGAGAATATTTAATAATAATTCAATAATAATCAATTGATTGTCCAATCCCCTTGAAGCATATGTGTTGTGTATCACAATAGAATTGAAGCTTCAGCCACCTCTTTGCACCATTGTTTCTTTCTTTTACCAAGACAGCAGCACCAATGATTTTCTTCCAAGTCCATCTTTATATTTGTAGATAATATGAGAATGATATGATCCCCACCCATAAAAGATTCTGATTCTGTTGGCATCCAGTAGAAATGGACCATGGCATGTAGAACATCATCCTAGTTCATCTCCTTGAAAGCTACACTCTCATTCTGTTGAAACTTCTTGTGTAAAGTTTTTATAGCAGATTCAAGGCGTGCTTGGTCCTGTCACCAAAGTAGAAAGGCTGGTATCAACCACAGAAACCTACATTTTTTCTTACAACAAAGACTAGAATATGGAAGTTTCATTGTACCTTTCCTTTGAAACTTACGATAAGAGATCCATCTCTGGCTTTGCGGTAACACCCTTGATGTTCCAAAGAACAAACACAATTAAAAAAAAAAAACTAAGATGGATAATGACTCATATACTGGAAAACATCACAACAATTCATAAACTTTATACCAATATAAAGGTCTGGAAATTCAAGACAAAGCTTTGACAGAGGTTGAGCAATTTCAACCTGCAGTTTAGATATCCCAATATGAGATCAGAAGAGCCCAGTGGAAGGAAAATTAAAGAGAAACGAGGCAAACACAGCATATAGATGTTGTATTCTCTTATCAGAATAAGCCGCATCCATAGTTATCAAATGCGGATTGCGGCATGTCACGCCCAACCCCGAAAAACGCTATAGCGTTATAGCGGGTTGTGGTTGCAGAAATAGTGGAATAAATATATAACAGAAATAATAACAAAAGGAAACATTTTTTAAAGGCGGAGGTAGCAAAAGTGACAGATAGAGATGCGGATAGACTAAAAAACCCTTAAATTTTTTCTGTTACACATTTAAATTTAGGACAAAATTGACATTTTGCCTTATGACAGCAATATGATCGCAATTTGGCCGCAAATGCAATCGAAATGGCCATTATTGCGTTCCGGTGCGGTTTCTTGCGGAGAGGCACCGCAACGCCCATACGACGCAGCTTGCGGTGCTATTGTGGCGCAATTAACTACTATGGCTGCATCTTACTGCTACTATTAAATATTTTACTTTAATCCAAAAAAATGTTGACTACTGCACACATCATTTGCACTTCTGATCATTAGTATCACATACAAGCAAAATCAAATGCTTCATACTTCCATCTGCATAGGCCAATTGGTAGCTCTAAGTCCGAAAAACTACAGAAAAAGAAAAACACAGGAGAAAAAGAGGGAGGGGAGAGGGATATATGCATAACACACAATGAGAGTCTCACCAAAGGGAAGTTTCACACAGATACAGCTTGCAGCACAAGCATTACAAGTGAATTTTAAACAAAGGCAGGCTTTGTATCAGATGAATATAAAAAAAAAGTATCAAATAATCTTAAAGCCAAAAGGAATAACATCTTGCCAGATATATCATGATATATGGAAGTTAACACTTACATCTGACAGATTAGTTGTCACGTGCTTTGAAACATACGGTTCCAGCAACGTTAGTAGGTCACTAGATTTTGTTAATTCAATCAAACAGTCCCACTGCTTTTCCAGCTCCAGATCATTTGTTGCACTTAGTACTATTACATTTTGGCACTTGATCTGCAAGAAACAGGCATTATATCAAATAATTAAAAACCAGTATTCCTTCATTGTTTTCATTATTATATACAATACAGGAGTTGCTCACAACAATAAATACAAATAAAATCTTTTGTCAGTTTCTCCTCGATGTGAGATTTAACTTCTTGCGAAAGACATACCAAGGGTACGGACAACTTGTCATGATGCAATAATTCAGTAATGCCCTCAGGCAATTGAGCCATCTGAAAAGGGGAAGACAAGGATGGATAAATATCAATCAATTTCATACTACAACTGTCATCACACAGAAGTATATTGTGTAATGCAAGCTAAGTCTGACTATGCACATTGATGCCTTGACTTATTTCAGACACAAAACGAAGAAATATTGTAATCAAGATATAGCATATAAGATTGTTCTTCTAATAAACAACAGGTCAAGAGTTTCACTACTTCCCAAAAAAGCACAATAAAGTAGTATTTGAAAAAAATTGGTCAGTAGTGCTGGGGGACTTGCTCTAGGCTGAGGTGTTAACTGTTAAGGATTGGACCTTGTTAAAATGTTATGATCCTGCCATTTGTGTGTGCTTTAGTGTGAAAACCATACGTCAAACTATCAAATGTTCCTACCAATAAAACAATTTTTCAGTAAAATCCTAAGTTATAGTACAATCATATTCAAAAAATGCTATATTTCTCACCCTCTCCTCGTATTAGAAAACTGAAACCTACCAGGTTCTTTCTTCAATTACAACATGACAAATGATAATTTAAAACAAAAACACAAGGTAGATATTTTTTTGTTGTAACTGATAAATAACTAGCGGTTGAGGGGCCTTTACATGTCAAGAGTTTAAGTCAATAGAAAAGCACTTGTGGGGAGGGATTGCCTCTGTATGCCAGAGGAGGATTAGTCTCACACTCAAAGAGTGTGGGGAAACATTGCAAGATCGAAAGAGGAAAAAAAAACCTAGCTTTTCTAAAGTAAATTACCTCATTCCGGTCACCAGTACACTGATCACCAATAGTATGCCTGAGATATTCTTCAAATTCTTCATCAGGAGCCTACATGAAATTCCAGTCACCAGTACACTGATCATCAAATTCTTCAGCAATAGTATGATAAATCAAAAGCAACTAATGATGAAAGCTAAGCTGGTATGCTCATATGAATGCCTTAGTCAAGTCAGCAGAAGCTTGACTAAAGTCAAATTTCATCTTTCAAGTATGCCACACTAAAGAACCAATAAGATATGTGGGGGTCGATGCAGCATATGCAGGGAATAACTATAGTAAGCCTCAAATTGAAAAATATAACAATTGAAGGAAGCAACGCACCAAACGAACACCAAAAGCTTTTGCAATGCCTGCTATGGTAACATCTGAATGAAGTGGACCTACACCTCCGTATATAAATACCTACAAAAAGCAGGCCAGATGAATAACCTGAACCGTCATATCATCATCAAGAAATGTCATTCATGTAACTTTCTAAGCATTTGTATATTACCATATCACTTATAGATTTCTGTCGCTCAACTTCTTCGGCTACAGAATCTATCTGGTACAAAAGACATGTCATAAACCATAAAATTATTAGGTGAACAACGCCTATATTAGACTTTGCATATGGTTTGATATCCAGACTCATAGTAACACCTTCAAGTGCTGATGTCTGCAAAGTGGAACAGTTCATACACACACAGGTAGGATTTCTGCAGAAATTAACTCACATTGTTGCGTAAAACAGAAAGTTGCAGCACAGACCAACCAATGGAATGCAGCTTCCCACACAAATAAGGTCCCAACTGATCCACAACAATGCCAAACCTGAGCTATGAAACAGAGTAAAGAAAAGGAGAGCATTATCAAAGCAGTTGAAGGATCTTAAAAAATTAACCAGTTCACTGCACAGCTTGACAAGTTGGAGATTAAAAATTTATGTTATCATAGAATATTTTCATTCCTCAAATGATTAATGAAATTAATTTCCAAATAGTTTACTTCACATTAAAAAAGGGATATTGTTTGTTCATGATTAATAACTGAGAAGCTATGTCAAGATATAACTGGAAGCTCAGCAACAAGTCACTCAGCTAACAGTCAAGAAATTCAACAATAGGTTAAACCATTGCATATTAATACTCCCAGGTGTTAGATTACTTAAAATTAAAAAAAAAAAAAGGATATTGTTTGCTTACTTCTAGCTATGTCAATAAGCAACAAGTCACCCAGAATACAATCAAGAAATTCAACAAAGGTTAAACCATTGCATATTGATACAGTGAAACTTGAAAACTGGGTAAATAATCCAATAAATATGTGAAATCACCCAATGGAACATTATGAGTTCATATAAGATACAGTTTCGACTATATTCCACACAATCCAATTATCCATGTGATGTCAATTGTCAAGGTACTTACAGAATCTCATCTCCCACAGCAATGATTGATGCTGTGAGCATGCCGGTTTTATGCAAATCCAGACAAGCCAAGCCATTGCTTGCAGGAAGTTGTCCACAAGTAGAAGATAACCTTTTAACCCTCCCTGCCCTCTCTAGCCTTCCATCAGCAAGCAAATATGCCGGTTTGAATTTATTGGAAGAATTGCTAATGGATAATAATGAGTTGGGAACAGTGTCATAGATGCTCCCAATTGAAGTGTAACTGCACAAACAATAAGGAAATAATTGCACACCAAAATTCCTTGAATAAACACAAACAACTAGAACTTAATGTGAACAATGATGGACCATTTATTAAATGGTGCATCAAAGAAGCCGGTTAGGGTTATTTAGTTAAGTCTTTTATTTGGTTCAAAAAATTTAAACAAAAAGGGGAAATATGGCAGGCAGATAATATTAAATCCAACAATAAGGTCCAGCATATCTATTGAGTATTACCCTTGATCATAAAGGCTGCAATAGTTCACCTTGCTAGTTAAAAGGAAGGCCCACACGTCTCTGCATAGAAATATAAGCAAGTCAATACTATAACTATATATGAAGTAATTAATATTATAATATTTCAAAAGCATCAACATCAATAATTATGATTTCAAGTGATAGTACTATCAAATTAGCATGTAACTTGGAGGAAGGAAACCTAATAATTCCCTGACTTATTTAGCTAATTTCTAAGATTAGCAATTAATAGTTATTAGATTTTTTTTTTTTGATATATATAGTTATTAGATTTTTAGGGGAATAAGAAGTTAAAATTGAAGAACAGAAATAAAAAAAAAATAATAATAATAATAATTCATTCTCGGAAAATTCTGATTACTGAAAAAAAGGTATAATGCTAGCTATAAAAACATAACAACCAAGCCTGATTCCACTAGGTGGGGTTGACTAATTGGATCAAACAATGCCATTGGCTATATCAAAAAACAAGTTTTTAACAATCCGTTTAGAGTAAAGTCATTTTCTTTTACAACCAGCTACCCTTTAGCTTTTACCTGAAGCATTCTACTTTTTTCTAGCCATTCACTTAAAAGGTTAACCAAATATGAAAGTCTTTGTAATACCAAAACATTATAAATCTAAGAGAACTTGGATCAAGGACAACAGTTAACCATGAATACTGCTATGGCTGTCTTCAAAAAGGATGAGTTTAGATGTATACGTAGTGGGAATAACAGTGCTAAAAAGTAAATAAATTTGGAAATAGGTGTAAGGTGGTGTAACTAATAGTGCCACTATTCACACAACACAACTAATAATCACAGATCTTTGTCTCAAATACTAATGTTTAGGGACCTTAATCATCTTACCCAACAGTAAAAAATACGTGATAACAAATAAGTGTGAAATTTATTATCAAATGAAGGGATTCCAGGACAAGTTAGCACCAATCACTAATGTGGTTAAGAGAGAGAAATTTTTCTCTCTGTTTTGCTCTCTCAATCATATACATACATCAACATCAACAGCACCTTTAACCCAAGCTAATTGGGGTCGGTGTGTTCTCTCAATCATATAAGATTTAAAAAGTATATACTCTAATAAAAAGAAACAAAGCAGCACCAAATATGATTACTGGTCCATTTTATTTGATAAAAAGCAGTAAAAAGAAATAGCATGTAAGAAAGGACCAAACCTGTATGACCAATCTAAAATGGGATTCACTCTCATGAAAGGTGGCCAACCAGGTGAACTAGGGGAGAATTGTTCTTGTCCAACCTGCAAGGTTGGAGCACACATGTATAAATAGCATATGGCAATATTTCAATTTAATAAAACCGTGGTAATCAAATATACAGTTTTACGTACTCAAAATTGCTTTTGAATGAACAAGTCTAAAATACTCCTCAAGGCATTAAAAGTGGTACAATCAAGCTTTTCATTAGCAATTATACCCTTATATTTTCATATTGTGTTGAATTGAATATGGCCCAACATGTCAAAAGATATATATTTTAAAAAAAATTAAGGAAACCTCCAAACAAGTATACTGTCAAATGTATTGATTAATTTCAATATTCACAACCATTCTATGCTCTTAAAGTGATGATTTTTCTCTTGGGCACTTTTTCCTATCCTCAACTGCTTAGAATGATATCTCACCTAGATTCTGATTAATACCAAAAATTGAGGAAACCAAGTTTAGTTTCCTTTTGCTCTATGGGCAAATTAAAGTGATTTTGAGTTTTTTATAGTTGGGAAATTGACAGTCGAGACACTCGTGTATACTGAAATTGTTCCATAATTGTAGTATTGAACATCTTAAATTATACTTATACATATGTCTAATGATCATATATAATGGATTTTATTTGCTCTCTATAATGAGATTAGTGACAATGCCATGATAGGGAACATTTAGAAGTAATAATCACATGCACCACTTTATACCATAATAAATAAGTATTGTTCTAGTGATAGTTTAAGCTATTTTACCTTTACTAGATAGCAACTAATTGGGTAATGAGTATGTAGCTTAATTTTTCCCTTAGATCATGTATCAATGATAGTTATATGTATGTATAATCTTTTTAAGGATATTTATATATAGCATGTATAATCTTCACTTCGGCGTTTTGCTTGCAAATTTTGTTTTAGTAGAGCCTCAAGCACTTTTGAGTAAAATCTCGCTTTCATAAAACAACATGGAGTTTTGGATGAATAGCAGGTCAGAGAATATGTACTTTAAAACAAAAAAGTTATGTAATGGTTAACAAATAAGGGTACCGCAGTAGGGTCTCCAATTCGAACTCCAAGGAAAATAGCTCGAATTGGCTTATCCTTTAGCAAAGCCTCCAAACCAGACTTGAAATCTAAGCGAATGGTGTCAATTTGCAAACCATAGCTGCTCAAGCAAAAATCATTAGTTGCCATATCCTCCAGAGGAGAACAAGCCTTAAAGTTTGAAAAAGTACAAGAATAATAGAAAAAAGGGAGGAAAAGATCACTTTTCCATGTTATTACATGGCAATGACAATTAAAAATAAATTCAAAAGTATGCATCACTCACGTAGCAGCTGTATCATAGGTAAATGAGTTGATTTCTGGGAAAGCACAAGGACTCTCAAAATATATTGTTCGAATTGGAAAATCTTTTAGATCCCCATTGGCACTATGATGCCCCCCTTGATGCAAGAAATAGCCTGCCCTGAGTAGATGCAACAAAACCTACATGCCAAAACTCGATTTTGCCATCAATGAGCTCGAAGATTCTGATGATGCTAAAAGGTTGCATACATTAAAACTTACCGTTGAATCCTTTCCACCATTAAAACTGAAGGCAACCTCCTCAATACTGTAGCAAGAAATACATTAATACATGCAGACATCGGTCAACTTACATTAACAAGGAAAATCAGGTTTGAAAGATGTAAGTCATAAAAGATCATAAATCTTTTCCATTTATAATTTAAATCAGTTATGACTTATAGCAAATGAAGTAGCAAAAAGACACCAAAAATTAGGGGGCATAACTCTATGATCAATGGACTTATCCCTAAGACAATCAAGTTTAAATCCTTCATTCTTCTGCCACCCAATGCAAAATAGTGTTCCTATGAAGCAGTAAGAGTCGTAAAGTTGTTTAGAATAGATATTCTGTTGAACTTAACAACAAACGGCGCTCATATTGTCCTTTCTTCATAAACTAACATAAAACTATAAACATAAAAGCTATTTCCAGTTTTGAGATAACACCATTAAAAGTACTTTCAAGTAACTAAGATCAATTGCAACTTCATGTGCAGACGGTCATTCATTACATGTTTGTTTCAATGGAATTTCTGGTGAGACTATGTTCAAATCAACAGACTCAAAACATTTTTAAAAAGGCTTGTCCCTCAGACAATAATAATCAAGGGAGGAAATTCAATATTACCCCAGAATCTCATCAAATGGATCCGACAAAAATCAAATATCTATCCACATTGAAACAACTACAAAAATCAAGTCAGCAGTACATAACATTATTTTCCTCTTCTGCTTTATACTATCTAACGAAAACGAGCAAATGAATCTAATTCTTCACACATAATATTCAGACTGTTGAGATATATAAAACCATTAATTAGCCTCACTCAATAGCTTAAGCTTTTGGGTTGAATCAGTTCTTTACATGGTATCAAAGCCCCGTGTCCCGGGTTCGATTCTTGCCGCCCCCACCTTCTCTAGTGGAGTTTCTTTCTTCGCACAGGTAGATGGGCCTGTACATCGTTTCACCCTTCAAAAGCTAGTGGACTCTCATGTGAGGGGACTTGTTGAGATATATAAAACCATTAATGTAGCCTCATCGAAGGGCTTAAGTTTTTGGGTTGATTCGGTTCTTTACACAAACCAAGGTCATGGAAAGGTTTAAGATAATAACCCATAAATTACATGGGCCAGCTCATAGTCATAGTGATAGGAGATAAAGAAGGACTTACGAATACATAGCTAAAGCTCTCTGAATAACATTGGTGGCGTTATTGTACTTGGTCTGAAGTCTTCGATCCTCACACTCTCTAATTGCTTTATCGATCTCCATGTTGACCGTGAGACACAAAATCTGAGCAAAACAAAAAACAATAGAACACAGAATCAGATCAAATGGGATTCTAAAGATTGCAAATTTAATGCTGTTTTCAGAAAAGCAAACATGGGTTTTCGTCAAAATGATATCTTTTTGCGAAAATGAAAACAGCTGCGTTCTGTGGTGCAAGCGGAGATGTGACTGAACCTTGTGAGTTAACTGGGTTGAGCTTGAGCTTGTGCTATGTTAACTGAATGAAGAATGGTCGTGCCCTTTTTGGTTGAAATCAAAGGGAATGGACAGAGAGAGATTTAGGAAGAATAAGAATGGACAGTGAAATTTGGTTGGTTATCTGAAACTAAACGAGAATGGAATGGTCCTATCTATATCCTATCTATCTCTATGTTTTGGTGTATATATGATATGAGCACATGAAGTGACTCCTCCAACCGAAATTGAAGTAGCGGATCCAGAGGGTCGCACTCACCCCACAGAGAAAAGCAAAAATATTCGCGAATTATGCCAAATTGTTTGGAATGGTTTACTGTTATTGAACTTTCAAGAAAATAAACTGCTTAAGCTATTCAAGAAAAAAATAAACTTTAAAAAAATTCAAGGGAAAGGATATTCTAAGAATCAAGTTAACTTCTGTTATTATTATGTTACTGTGAATTAATCTCACTGTTACTGTGAATTAATCTCACTATTATATTAATTGTATTGATCTGGTTATATTTATTTTCATTTCTATATTGTCATGATTTTTTAAATTTAATATTTTATTTATTTCCATCTTTGTGTAATAGTAATATGATAATAACATAATTTGGTTGTTACAATATCCTTCCCCATTTCCATTAGATTTAAAAAAAAAATCTTGTGGGGGAAAATTATACTCATTACTTTTTTTTTTATTACCAATTCTTAATCATTAATTTTTATCAATTTAACAATTATAATTTATTAAATCACACTTATTAAATAATTATTAATTTTTAATAAATTATAGCTATTAAATTAATAGAAATCACTATTAATATTTAATAATAATAAATATAATATTTCCCTTTTTTTGGTATGTAATATCAAGAGATATCTTGAAAATCTTTTTAGATCGGGAGAAAATAAGAAATATTTTATTTTTTTCTTATAATATTGTTTTTCCATATTTTTTTGAAATGAATCTTCATATTGTGATATTTAGACGCGTGTAAATTATAAATTATGGACTTTTAATGTTTGGTCATTTCTATAAAAAATTACCTGCAATTAATGACAGAGAAAAAAAGCGCCAACATATGCAAGGAAGAAAACGCTTGGTAAACGCCTATATTTAGGCATCATTAAAGTTATAATTTCTAACAAGGAATGAATCAATTAATATGGTTGACTTGGATATTTTTTTATAATCTCACGATAGTACCCTCTCTTTTTTTTGTACACAAACTATTGTACTTTTTTTTAGTACAACAAACTATTGTACTTATATAACACTAAATATTGATTTGTAAACCACCAAAAAAAATATTGATTTCTGAGTGATTAATTTACCATAAATAATTTTTTAATATATTTAAGAAATTTGAGATTATCCTATTTAAGGATCAGAGTAATGTCACAAACCTTAAAAGTTTTTTATTTATTAAGATATGCTATATTAGCCTCTACCTCTATCTGAACCTTAAAATTTTGGGTAAATTATACAAAACCATCCTATACTTGATTGCTTTTTCAAAATAACACCTAAACTTTTTTTGAAACAATTTACCTCCTGATACAGTCATACGATAACATTATAGCAATTAAGCATTTTTTATCAGTTGAAGATAAAATTACTCTTATTCCCTCAATTCACCAACAGAGTTAGATTACTACTTCCTCTTCCAACATTTCGTCGTTTTTATCCAATCATTTAAGGACGAGACCCATCTCGTAGCACTATTAGTTTTCCCAGCTTAATTTCATTAGCCCATCTAGTGGTTATAATTTATAACTATTAAATTGATGAAAATCAACGATGATTAGGTTGATTGTAAAAGTGATAAAAAAATTTTGTGATAAATATATCATGCCTCAAAAGTAAAGAGATAAATTTATTTATTTATTTTGGTAAATGAGATAATTTGTTTTTAAGTTACCTTAAAGTTGTAAACAAAAATGATTCAAAATAAACTAATTCAAACATATCAACACAACATCAAAATCCATCCATTTAGGGGAGAAGAATTTTGGTGATCCTGATCCACCATTGATTTAGTGGTCCAAACCAATCAGAGTGAGACAACTATTGAAGAGAGAGGAGAGAAAAAAAATAAAATATAAACTTTTGTACAAATGTCACTTATTGAATGGAAGGACCACATGGGGACTGGAGCAGTAAATATTTTTCCCATTTAGGGAGAGTCACAACACAAAGAGCCAGCATATGATGATAGACACCGACAACAACAGGGGCTGTTGGTGGGGTTCGTCAAGAATCAAGGTCATTTTTTCTTAAATTGGTGAAATATGCTTAATTGTTATAATATTATAGTGGGATTATATTTTTTTATGTAATAGGAGATAAGATATCTCATGTTACATTCACAAATTTATGTGGGCCCCACTGTATAAGAAAATATACAGAAAAAATTTATAGTGGACCTCACACTTTTTTGAATATGTAGAATAGACTTATTGTCTCCTATTATATGAGACTAATATTTATTTTCGTATTATAGTACGAGGGGATAAATTATTGCAATTAGAAGTTTAGGGCGCTATTTTGAAAAAACAATCAAAGAATGGGATGGTTTTGTATAATTTACCCTAAAAATGTTGTAAACTATAAATTGGTGTGACATTAAACATGTTCTTTATTTGAATAAGGAGTGGATCATCTCATTTGTTAATTAACATAATCATGTTATGTTGGAAAAATATAACTATATAAACGTGGATCACTGGTGATATAGGATTAGAGAGAAAAATATATATGAGAATAAGTAATTACAAAATTATCACCGTTAATTCTCCTTTATATTGTTGAGATTCCCCCACTTGATATAATTATGTTAATTAAAACATGAGATGATCCATTTTCATTTGACTAATATGTATCAGATCTTGGAACCACAGACTCGTGTATTCTTTTTTTTCACATAAAATTTGTAAATTGAACCAATCAACAATTCACATGATATCATTTTAAATGAAAAAAAATAATATAGCACAAAATATAGTAAAGTATTTAATATAAAGTAATAGGGAGTTATTAATCTTATGTCATATAAGATATGTATGATGTGGGAGAAACAAAGTTGTGGGACCCACAATTTAAAAAAAAATGGGCACAAAATTCTATGGGTGTATAATATGAGATAGTAACCTTATGTGACATAAGACAACTATTTCCCAAAGTAATAATGACTCATTTGTTTTTTATTTAATCTAAACAACTTGTGTATAAAATAGACAAGAATTTCTCTTTATGATATCCCTTTTCCTTAAAAAGAAAATCCTTGAAATTGAATTTTCTATAAAATGAATCAATAAGGGTGCATTCACCTTTAATTTAATTTATAATACATTGTAATTTTACCCCACTTAAATTCGTAATCACTTTACAAACAAGCATATTTTATAAGGATAAAATATTATTACTATCAATGTCAATACCATATTTTAATCGTTGATTTTCGCCAATCAACAGTTATTATTTTCACAAATCAAATTAATTAATTAATTATTAATTCGTAATAAATAAGAACCGTTGATTGGCAAAATCAACGATTAAGGTATAATAGTAACATTGGTAGTAAGATTATTTGATCGTAACAATATCATATCCCTACTTTATAAAAACTTTATTCTTTTCCTCTTTCCTTTTTCTTTTTCCATATCTCAAATATGAAAAGAAAAATCATAAACCCTCCTAAATCCTAATTACTAATTGAGAAAAGTATTCAATTTTTTTATGTTCTCAAGATATTAAATACATCAGCTTTTTTGTTTAATATTTTTTTATTAAGTGCTAAAAAGATTATTAAAATTAATTATGTTTTACAAAGACATGATATTACTCATACGAAAAATGAAAATGATTCTTCTTAAGAAAATTGTGCAAAGAACCACAAAAGAAAATAAGCCATCGATAAGAGACAAAAAATAAGTGTAATGAATGGTTAATATGAAATGTCTATGAAATTTGTGAGACGCTTTTTATTTATAAGTGTCATTGCAGTGTGAAAAAATGAGTACACTCATTTTAATAACATCCACTCTCATTAATAAGTACTTATAAACTGATAATTAAGTTTTCCAAATGAGACCACAATCCTTGTATCTGTTTAGAGTGTAGTGGCTGCATCAAGGAAACTTCAAAGTTGTACTCCAAAAAAAAAAAAAAAAAAAGGAAACTTCAAAGTGAGTTTAGACTAGTCATCATCTATAAATTATTAATCAAGACAACTTCCTTGAAGGTTAAGAGAAAAATGACCATGATCTGCGTGCAACATACTCCATACTTTTTGACCAAAAACTCGAGTCTCTTCCACTAACGCTTCTTTCTCGAGCCGCTCGACCTTCCAACTTAGAAAAAGATTAGAAGGAACCATATTTCAATGTTATCCTAATTGATGCATAAGGAAAACAAGGAAGTGGAAGTTGATTCCACGGAAACCGGCAGGGCACTTCATATCGTGGAACAGTGATCAAATTGCTGTTTTTGGCTAAATTTTTTATCCAAATGTCACACTGATAGTATTTTTAACCAGATTCGTGTTATAATTCGCTACCGCGGATTTTGTGGTCAATGATTTCGTCTCACGTGGTCATATTGCAAACCAAATTTGCTATTACTGATAGTGAATTATGACACATCAACTTTTTCCTGCAAAAGTGTGCCACGTGTCATAAAATTATTGACGAACTTAATTCGCTACCAGTCATAGCGAATTATTTTTACATGACTGGTAAAAAATACTGTTAGCATGACGTTTGGATAAAAATTTTGTCGACATTTTGTCACAGTTGCTCATATTGTGGTTTGACGAATTACATTGTTATTTTTAATTGTGAAAGCTCACACGAATTTTCCAGGGTAAGAGAACAGATGTTGTCTCCAGCTCAACCAAAATATAAAAGAAACGTACAAAATTTGACTGATAGCATTTAGCAAGGGGCACAGTTGGATCTAGCATTGACTGAAAAAGGTGCATTTTTGTAGCTTCTACCCTGGCGCGTCGAAAAAAGAAAATGACAACTTCAGTTGGTATTGCACAACGCCAACGAAAAAGGCTTAATTATCCATGGTCCAATAAAAAAAATGCAGATTAGGCAAAATTTAATTGGATTCAACATAATTGCGATTTAATTCCAAGATTATCGCCATACATCATGCTAAGATAACATCATGTTATAGAAGCTTAGCATGGCATTGCCACGATTAGTATCCCAATCATTAATCTATTGTTGACTTAACAAACCCAAATGAGGGGCATTTTGATCTTAATAGTATCATATTCATAATGTTTGACCGGAATAATTTTTTCATCAAACATATTACCTATATAATGTATAATGACTGGCATAATGGGGAACATTTTAAGACATGATACATATGCAACCGTGTCCTATGTATTTGTTCAGACCAATCACATCATTGAAACACAATACTCTTTCAACCGCGTCCATTGCAAAATTAATTACAAAAGACACAATACTGGACCAACCACGTGTTGAAGAAAGATAATGTTTTAATTGAAATGAAAAGCCTCTAAATATATCAGTTATACAACATCTAGTAAATATATCAGTCGGGGTGCTCTCTACTTAGAAAGTGAGAGTATACAAATGTTTTAATTAAAATTAATTACAACATGTTTAAATGATATTTGTTGATAGTCGTAAAACTAGACTATCACCAGGAAAATAAAACTGAAATGAGTAATTAAGTCTCTAAATACAACTACCGACATCTTTCCATTATATATTGTCCCCCACTTTACACGGTAATGGAAAGATGTTGGTGGCTGTATTTAGAGACTTAATTACTCATTTCAGTTTTATTTTTCTGTTGATAGTTTGGTTTTACGACTATCAACAAATATCATTTAAACATGTAATTAATTTTAATTAAAACATTTGTATACTCTCACTTTCTAATTAAAGAACACAGACTTGATATATTTTCTAAATATTGTATAACTGATATGTTTAGAGGGTTTTCATTTCAATTAAAACATCCTCTTTATTCAACAAGCGGTTGGTCTAGTACCGCGTTCTTTGTATGGACACGGTTGAGAGAGTACCGTGTTTCAGTGACATGATTAATGCACAAGACACGATTGCATATGTATTATGTCTTACAATGTTTCCCATAATGTCACGTCATCATGTATTATATAGATAATATATCTGACCAAAAAATTATTTCGGTCAAACATTACGAATATGACACTACTAACGTCAAAAGGCACAAATGAGGCGAGTCAGAAAAAGGTCACTCAAATTTGCCGAACAAAGGCACTGTCATCACCAGGGTGATTGACCCGAATCGCGTGGCTGCGTATGATAAACTAACAATTGATCAGACAATTACAGAGAACCCATGGAATGGAACTATGAAAATTGTGAGCAGCTCGCTAAGACCATTGAGACCGTGGGCCACCTGTGTCATTCGTTGTACGTGTTTACCAAAGGCCACGTGTACCAATTCAATGGAAAGAAGATAGCAAAACAAAAATTGATTAAAAAAAAACTCTTCAGGCGTTGCATATGAAGCTCACTTGTGCTGCTAAGAGAATCAATTCTACTATCAATCAATGATTTCAATCAATCTCATGTTAAAGGGTTTGTATGACCAATGTGCATGCTTGTGGTGGCATCAGTGCACAAATAAGACCGTGCAAGATTCTTACTGAAATTCACAGTAGAATTATCTGTCATACAACCGTAATAAATTCCTCGCTCCAGATGTTATCTAAAAAGCTTACCATCACCTGCAAAACCCAACATACCATCATTTTTACATAATGTATTCCAAATAAGGAAAGGGAGCACATCTTAAAAAACTTACAGTTAATGGTATTGGCTGTGGAAAAGGTTCATTAGATTTAAGCATCTCTTCGAAACTTGTTGTCAAGCTACAAAAGATGTCCTAATTATTTTTGACAAACATGATCGATATAGATATAAAGGTTTCATAAAAGGATGGATTACAAGAAATAAATTATAAAGGTGCATCTGGACCTGCAATTTATAATAAGCAACTAATCAAAGAGTAAATGCCACAGGCATGCAAGACCAATTTTTCTCTTAGTTACATAAATAACTTACATGATTCAACTATTCTTCCCAATTTAGCTATATATACTAGGCAATTTGTAGTGTAACAGACCCGATTGAATCTTACAATAATTTTCTTATCTGAATGAAAAATATTATTACACCGTTGACTGAGCAGAACCACCGTCCCACCCGGTGGCGGACGCAGGTGGTAACAAATGTCCTTAATATTGGGATTTATTTTTGTTTTTTTTTTATTGCAGGTTTTTATTTGTCATATTTATATTAAGAGTAAATATCCTTTAAAAAAATTACAGTACCCACTTTATTTCCTTATAAAAAAATTAGTTTCGAGATTCCTAAGAAATTTAAAGTGGAGTGGATCAATTTAGTTAAAGTCGTGGTCCCTCACAAATTTAAAAAAGACCCACATTAGTTAGGACTAAAATGTGTCCACTATGAATTTCATAGGGACCGGGTCACTATTTTTTTCTTGTAAGAGCCTAATGAGGATTGAATTTTTTGTTAGTGACCAAAAATAGTATTTACACTTATATCATTAGCAACGTAGTAACGTACATATATGATTAAAACAGACTTTTTTATTCACCACTATAAAATAAAATGATGATGTATGGATGTACTGGAGTATTTTCTCATATTTGTTTCGGAGGATTTGTAAGATTTAGAAGGAAAAATGATTAGTCAAACTATTGCCTGTAACTTGTTATGGAAGCAACTAAATTATGAGCGAGTTCATAACATTATACATAAAGCGTTAATCTAAATTGTCTTTATAAAAAAAATTCGGGGGCACTGCCCCTAAACCCCACCACTAAATGTGTGGAGATGAACAATTTCTCCTTCGTCCACGAGTGACCCCACCCCCTACTTTTTTGGTCATATAGTCGAGATGGATTAAAATTCGAAATGTGAATATACCTCGTAGATGGGTCTTTAGTTTGTCTCGGTGATTTTTTAGACTGATCACCAACCCATTCTCTTCTCATTTCATGCCAGGCTATCTCAGCTGCATGAGGACATGAATATACTTCAGAATATTTTCAAAAGAGGCACGCAAATGGACTGCATTTGATACTGGAGAAATCAATCACTAAAAGAGTCTCGCATCAATCAACATTAAAGGATAATAGCTCCATTTATTAATATATTTTATGTTTTTTCTGAAGGATTTGATAAGAACCCAACTCCAAAATCAATTAAAAATAACAGGACACAAGATTTTGGCCTGGGTTAGATATATGTATTAACAATAAAACGATTACAACCAATGGAGATTGATCTATGCTAAAGGAAAATTACAGGAACCCAAATGACATGAAAGAAAGGATAAAATGACAAAAGGAACATAACACTAAGTGAAGCAATTCGAAAGGCCTCTCACTCTCCCAATTCCCAAAGGTTCCAATTCCAAAAGATATCCAAGATACCTTCACACATTTCACGTTCCTATTTTGTACTCAGCCAAACCTAGCTCCTAGAATATTCTATTCTTTCTCCAAAAGTTAATTATGTCACCTCATTGGTAGAACATAGTCCTTTACAATACACCTTACATATACCTTCATGAGTATATTCCTATCAGGATTTCAGGGACTTGGAAGGAACAATGCAGATATTTACATCTAGCTAAAGTAATTAAATAGATACTTACATGCATATATTTGTTAGTTTGGAATTTTGTATCACATTGCATAAAGAGTAAAGATTAATAACCATATGCCAAACTATGTATCTAAGTCGATTTTCATATAACGCAAGGTATGATAACAAACTCTTGAAAAACCCAAACCATGAAAGAGATTTGTTTGTTAACAAATACAAGTTTTTTTTTTCTTTCTAAATTAGAACTAAAGATGTACGTCAGAAAAGGACATACCATGATTTACGAAGAATTCTTTGCCGGCATCGTGTGATTCCCTAGAAGACTGACCTTGTTGGGTATTTGAACTACTGCTAGTTGGTTCCATCTTCTACACCACCACCATTTCAATTAAACACTATAAGTGAGTAATTAATATATATTATAATCAATCTAAGAAGAAACTTAAATATTAATCATAAACCAAATTAAACTGCGAGAATTTCATCAATAAAACAACTGGTTACAAAAAAAGAAATCAAGATTCACGGTGCATATGAATATGATCATGCTGAAATGACATAATGTTGATCGGTGATTGAAAACTCACACCGTTCTTTACTGAAAAAAAGGAAAAGAAAAAGAAATTCAAAGGGAAAAACCTTTTGCGTAATAGTACAGTGAATTGAACTGCACTGTGTCGAAGCGAAGGAGAGAAAGAAGCGTCTCTTTTGACGTTTAGCTTGTGAAGAAAGAAAGTTCTTTATTTTTTAAAATCGGTTAAAGAGAAACTAAAAATAATGGATATGGACCTCTCACTTGCATTATGTCATGCGGAGCATCTTAATCATTAATAATTAAAATAATTAAATCAACGGTGGTGATTATATAACTTATTATTCTTATTTTTTTTTCTCTTCTTCTTTATCGACGTTAATTCACCCATGTATGGTTATGATTGCCCCACATGACTACTGTTGGGCTATTCAAGTGTGATGAGTCACACGTTGGTTGGCAATGGGGCTAAGAGAAGAGTACATAAGTGGATGGACCCATGAACCCAATGTCTTAAGGTTTTGGGTTGAGACGTGGTGTCGGATCCACTTGGTGTATTTGATCCACTTAACTCATTGGGTGGTGGCCCCCACCACAGCACCACAGGCTTCCCCCGGACCCTCCTGACAGTGGTATCAGAGCTGGGTTGGGCTCGAGTGGTGATTGGCCAGGAGGCAGGTTGAGTACTTGGGTCTCTAAGGTACTCGTTTGAGGGGGAGCATACCAATGGTGAGTTTCACACTTGAGGGGAGATTGTTGGGATATTCAAGTGTGATGAGTCCCACATTGGTTGGTAATGTGCTAAGTGAAGAGTATATAAGTGGATGGACTCATGAATCCAGAGTCTTAAGGTTTTGGGTTGAGACGTGGTGTCGGATCCACTTGGTGTATTTGATCCACTTAGCTCATTGGTGGTGGCCCCCCGCCATGGGCTTCCGCCTAACAATGACATGGTCATGTTAATTAGCACATGAGAGGATCCACTCCCATAATGTCATGTCAAAAATAATATATACACATTCCCATTTTTTGATACAAAAACTTCAAAGTACGTTAGAAATATTAAAAAAAATATTGAGTAAGATTTCCTTTCTTTATACAAATATTTAGTCCTTATTATGAATGTGTTCATAAAATGGATTTAGTTTTATTTGAATCTAACTCGATATTTAAATCGGGCCATTTCTTTTAAAATTGGCCTGACATAATTATGATTGGATTAATAACTAGACTAAGATCAAGTTAATTTGATATATAGAAAAATATATATAAATTAAAATATTATGCATAGTCAAATTATAAAATTTTAAAAACAAGAAATTTAAATTAAATTATGTTTATAATAAATATTTTTAAACTAATTATATGAATGAGAAAATATATTGTTATACAAAATATGTAAATTTAAATTTAAAAGTAATATAAAACATTGAAATGGAATGCATCAATATATTAAATTTAATTTTTAGAATTCAAATTTAGTATATTAAATTTTGGACTAGAACAAATCAGGACGAGAATTATTAGGAATGGGTATCGTGAAATATGAACTAAGGTGGAGGACTTGCATAAGACAAATATTTTGCTACCAAAGCATTTTAAAATTTCTTCAAAACTCTTAACAATTTAACGATCGGGTTATTTATATCCTTTTATAGGAAATTTGTTCTCTCCTTATATTCACAAACTAGTAATACAACCCACCAAAACAAGAAAGAGAAAAAAATAAAATAAAGGGGCCGCACGTCAGTTTTCAGTTAGCAGGAAAAACATGTTATCTTCTTTATAGTAAAACCCTTTAACGATTTGCATTTGCAAGCCCAGCCAGCAACAGGAACACAATATTTATAGTAGATCTAATGGGTTTCAAATTTTGGGCCAGACTCACCAAACATTGGGCCGTTGCTTACTTTTTGTTATCGATAAATCTTTAATAAAATTGAATTTTTACTCCTTAAAATATAATATTTTGATTTCACCTATTCATTTTGTGTTCCTTTTTAATATATATTTTTAGGTTAAACTGTCTGTCATTTTAAAGGCGGTAAGTTGTGTCATATTAAGAGAGAGAAAGAGATAGATAAAGGAGGAGAGAAAGTTGACAAAAAAAATAAAAGTGTGGGTACCACCTTTTTGTAAGAGTGAAAGGATATAAGTTATGTCATTTATAAGGATAAACATTTTTCCCATATTTTTATCTTATTTTAAGTTATACATTATTTTTTAAAAATATTAAATGCATTGTGTTGCCTTTTTTTTTTTTTTCCTTCTCTCTATGATTTGGGTCCTGAAGAAATGAAATGCATGATAGAAGAGTGGATTTCTGGCTAGTCGCTTCGCTCCCATTTTAAATTAGGTACAGTAGCGGAGCCCTATGTAGCATGCATATGATATGAGACACCAGAAACGATGCGATACGATACTCTGACACGTTAATTCTAAAAAATATTAGATTTCGACACGTTAGGACACGTTTTGATATTAAATAATATTTTTAATTTATGTAATTTATATTATATTTAATATTCAATATTTAACAAAAAAATGAAAGCAAACTTATAATATTCATCAATTATGCAAAGAAACATAAGATATCCCAAAATTTATATTAAACTCAATAAAATGGTAATCGTAATCCAACGAATCTAATAGTTGGAACTAAAAACTTAATGCAATGAACCCTTTGAAACTTTTTTTAAATTTCTATAATGCGTGTTGGAGTGTCGGGGAGTGTCGGATACGACACGTCAAAATTTTTGAAGTGTCGATACTTCATAGGCGAAGCCACGTGGTTCCTAGCTAGGGCCCTAATTTTTAAAAGTTAGCCACATTTTATATGTGGGTAAATACATATGATTAAGTTGAAAAGATAAAATTTAATGATTGGCACTAGCTCATTGATTTTTGCTGGCTCCGCCACTGATTATGTACATTAAATCAATTTAATTCTATATATTTATGATAAATCTCCCACCTATTTCTCATATATTTTTATGGGACGGTAATATTTATTATCATTTTAAATTTATTACTTTTAATCTTTTATTACATGAATGGATTGATTACCGTTAGATCAATTTGAAATCAATGATTAAAAAAAAAATTAACTTTCGTTGATATCAAATAGATCCAACGATAACCAATCAAGTAGTATGGTTAATAAGTGTTAATAAGTGTTAATAAGTGTAAAAAAAATTAACTTTCGTTGATATCAAATAGACTAAAATGTTAATAAGTGTAACATTCCTCTATTTTTATTCATATTTTCTTTTTGATTTATTCAAAGATTAATCGTTGGAAGTTTCTAGAGAAGAAATTAATACTTACCACATGTAACACCCCATTCAATTGCAATACGCTTACCTTAAAAATGGCCGAGTTCATAAGGGAAATTTGTTTTCTTTGATTTTTTATTTTTTATTTTTGTCTACCTTAAAGTTATTTTCATAAGTATTTTTTACAAAATATCTGACTAGTAATATATTTTTCTTATATATTAAAAAAAAACTATATCTAAGTAAAGCTAACTCCAGGTGAATTTTGTTCTAGTAGAGTCAATTAGATTTGTTTATCAAAAAAAAAAAAAGAGTCAATTAAATTTGATGCAATCAATTAACAATTTGCATGGAATTTATGGGATATACAGCTGAGTAGGAATAATAACCTGAGCGACCCATTTACTAAGAATAGGAAACAAGGGACAAGTCAACTTTGCTTCACAGTTTCGGATCCTGGGTGATTGCATAATAAGAGCTTTTTAAAGAGTAATTGATATATTTTCTATTCTTAATCCATATGAAATCTATTGAATTTCGTTGTAGATTGCAAATGCCTTGTATCAAGGCAAGTTATAAGTACAAACTTTTTTATTTATAAATTCTTACAAATTACATTATATTTTTTCTGGGTGAATATAAATTTTTATAAATTACATTATATTCTTTCCGGAAAAATATAGTGTAATTTATTAAAAAATTCTAAAAAATTTGTAAATAGATCATGTAGATTCTATCAATGAGTATCTTAAACTTGGTCTCCATGAAACATTTAAAAATATGAAAATCTTGCTACTGTTATGCAACACCGAATGCACACAAAACCTAATTGAGTGTCGGTGGGACTACCCCCTCAAGATTTTTCTCTGAATTGGGAGGGGAGTTTTGGCTTCCAGCAAAGCTTTTTATATTCTTTTTTTCCAATGCATGTCTTGTGGATGATGTGATAGCCTAAGGCTAAGGCTATTTAAAAATCAATTCCCCCACCTTATGATTGCAATTACCCTTATCATGTCTCTTTTAATCAAAAGGGATTAAGAATAAGATCTTTCCTTTAATTTTAGCGGTTAATCTTCATGTATTTAATGGTTATAATTTATTATAAACTAATAATTAAATAATGAGTATAATTTAATAAATTATAATTATTAGATGTATAAAGATCAATAATTAAAGGGTAAAGTGTGTGTCATTTAAAAAGATGTAAGGTTGTGTCATTTTAAGAGAGAGAAAGAGATAGATAAAAGATGAGAGACAGTTCACAAAAAAAATAAAGGTGTGGGTCTCACTTCTGTGTGAGAGTGAAATGATATAAATTATGTCATTTAAAAGGATAAACACTTTTTCCATAATTAAAATTGAGAGAAATTTTGTATTTTTATATCGGAATCAAAGATCATTCCCCTTATTCTTTCTTATATATATAATTGGCTAGAGATATTGTAAGGGCAATATTTATATTTTGCTTATTACTGTATGTTTTTTATACAACCATCTCAAATTTTCTTTGCACGTGAAAAGGGAGATATACATAGAGCCATCAATATTCCCGTGAGAAAATATTGTAGAGTTCACAAAAAATGATATTTTTCACGGCATAAAACTCAAACTTTTATAGCCCCTCTTTGAGTATAGTAAGCAGTTTTATTTTATTCTAATTGGTATGGTAACAAATGTATAAGCATTATTCGACACTTACCAATCCTTTGTACGCAAGCCCTCTTTTAGCAAGAGAAAAGATTTGGTATTGTGTCTGTTATGGTTAATATCAGACAAAATGCCACCTACAACATGGATATGTTCATAGCTAGTGGGCATAGATCAGAACCAAAAGCCGAAAGTTACGTGTTATTAATGTTATCAATATCAACTAGATTTGATACGAAAAAGTTACTTAACAAAATTTTTAGGAAAAAAAAAATTGTGATGAGATTGGTACAGAATTTATTTATTAATTTAATGTGTCACTATTACTGGGTCTATTTGTTTTATATTTTCACATAGTTGATTTTAAAAGAATTAATGCTGAAAAAAATATTTTAAAAGAATTAATATAATTATTTTAAAAAAATAACTTTGTATTTGATAATGATATTTTAAAAATGAGTTTAGTTTTTTATATTTGGATGGTGAAATAAAATTACTTTTAAAATATAAATATAAATGTGTTTAAAATTTTGGCAAATTCAATGTATAAAATTAATTTTACTCGCCAAAATATTTAAAAACTTTCCCTTTTCTCAAAGTCAATTCTATTTACCACACAATTGATGAATTTGAGAACTTAAAATCTAAAACAGACAACATATACCGTACGAGCTCATTTTATAGGCCCCACCAGTCACCACCATGATTTAGTGGAGAAACAAACAAGCACTTGATCATTCCGTAATTAGCAACTTATAAAAATATATGTCAACTTATGTCTATCTATTTTTACATATCGGTAAATTTTGATTTCATCATAAAAAAAAAAAAGGTAGAACTACCTTTTTGTTATGTTATATGTTTTTTAAACTAAATGTTAAATTTCACAAAAAAAAAATTCTACATATAAGTTATCTATATTTACTTCTAAAATGACATCATTTTGAAATTGAAAGATTAAAAAATTATAATTACAAAGAATATAATAATCCTGAGATAAATTAAAATTACAAAAATATTATAATTTTCGTCCCAAAATGACATCGTATTAGGCTTACTGCAGATAAATGCAGTAACTGCATAAAAAAACGAATCCTAAATTTTATCACTCATAAGACCCTACGTTGTTATTTGTTTGTTTTATCTTTTATAATTTTTTTTTTGAATAAATTCAAAGGTATTCTCATACCTACCTGATTCTATATTAGTCTTTATTATATGGAAAGAATTTCTCGAGAGTTAGAAATTCTTAAAAATGCACAAGTGAAGTGAGACTCATGTTACTTTAAATTAAAGAGGGTTGAGATAATGTTTCAATTCAAAATCATAATACAACAAATTTATAAGTCTTTCCATTTATATAGTCCTTGTTTAATTCATTTTTAATTAATATGATACTGGATTCCAAATTATATAACCAAATGTTCATAATCATCACTTCTATTCTTTTAATAAATATTTAATCGTGAAATTTCTTCACATAAAGTTCAATACAATGTTGTACAAAAGATCTGTTAGAGAAACGTCGATAGTTAGAGAAGTATAATATGAATGGCTATAGACATGTCCTCAGTAGTCACAAGCATTGCAGCGAAGGTCCATCTGATATAGCAGAACACCAACCAATTCAACCTCTCTTGGAGTTTTATGATTTGTCGGCCAAGGTGTCCCTACCACCATGCCTCTAACCCTCCTCCACCTCCGTGTGACCGACAAAATAGTGCATATCCCAATCGTGTGCAATTTGTCTACACATATAGATATAGGTCAATAAAAGAAGCTCTAGCAAGTTGTAATTTGAAAATTCAGGGTATACACAAGTCCCTATAAATGCATATTTCTCTTACCAAATTAATTATTTGCTTTATTTGAGGATGTAACATATGTTACTTGCGACTCTTTTGTGGGGTTGTTATTATTATTTCTACAAATTGCTCAGCGGTGTGTGTAGCTAGAGTTCAATAATGCCTCTTATGTCTTGTGATTTTGTGGTTTGCTTCCGGGGAACCATGCATTAAGTTCATGTACTTTGACACCTCAGACCTAAAAAATCCATTTTCATGGTGCTCCTCAGACCTTGTACTTTCATATGCAAACAAAAGTACTGCTCAAAATATTGGCCGAGCACAAAGTTCTTTATTCAGATTATTTAATTTTGATTATTCAATTTTGATCATAATCTAGTTATTTGCAGATTTGGGGTTATAACATTTATAGTTGAAGAAGTTCTATAACTTACAAGCCAAATTAGTGACTATACTTGCTTTCTTTTATCAAATAGAAAAGCTAAGAACACTTGACTATGGATTGTAAGCAATTGGTCCCATATGTGTTTTCCATAGATATATATAATGTGCTTGGTTGTTGTGATGTATAATGTGGTCTTCTTTTCTTGATTGATCAACAAATTAAGATCACAAATTATTCGTACCATCACTACCAAGGATTGTATTCTACGTGTCAATCAATTATCCGTGAGCCCACACTGATAATCAGATCAAGGTTTGGGTCCATTAATGGATAGTTCCTGACCCACCCCATTGATGAGTTTCACAGGTTGAAATTGAAACACACCGTTACTGTCTTTGATTCATGAGAATTGATTGTATTTTTATTTGTTTTAATTATCATTTATTCATTAGCTCACTTTGGCCTTAATTTACCTACACATTATGCTTGACTGAATGGTAACTGACACGATGAAAAGGGATATGGTATGGTGAAAAGCACCAAAAAATGGGGTTAATCCAGCTATGCTTTCAGATCTCAGACAAAAATACCTGTAGCCTTCAATGAATATGGTAGACTTACTGGTACAAGCCTAGGTTCTAGATAAAATGAGAAAGCCATGCAACACAACATGCAGAGGCACATTTAAGGCACACTCATCTACTCCTTCTGCATCCCATCATCTTTTCTGAGCTTTCCAACCAGGCTAACAGGTTTTATGTCATAAAGAGAGAGGGGGAAAAAAGTAGTTGTAATGGGAAAAAGGAAATGACAATAATATTATCTGTGTGCCTATTCAAGGTATATATAATTGAATGTTACCCAACAATTAAAAGATCTCTCTTTTGTCTGAAATAAAAAAAGGACCGACCCAGTTCAATACCCACGCGTGAGTGTCTGGGAAAGGGAATTGAGTCAAGCTTTACCCCCGCTTTTTGCGAAGAGGCCGAGTCGAAGCTGGGACCTTGAACATCACGGTAAGCATGCTTACACTGAGGTGAGCTCTCATTTGTCTGAAATGATCTATAAATAATTATTGGTATGTTTAATTCATCTTAAGCTCTTCAGAATTTCAATATTAATTCTATGTGGGGGGACCCCACAAATTATCTATATCAAACTGACTGCCAGACCCTTATGCACCTTACTTTGAGGACTTTCCCTCCTATTCTCTCTCACAACCTGCATTTATACACATATAGAATCATTCTGCTTTCTGCTAACACTTCTGCTTACTTGCTTTTCTTCATGGCTCTCTTTCTCTTTGCTATTTTAATCTTTATGGCCCCTTTAAGCAATGCCTATTGGCCACCTTCACCTGGCTACTGGCCAAGTTCTAAATTCAGGTCCATGAGTTTTTACAAAGGATTTAGAAACCTCTGGGGCCCTCAGCACCAAAGACAGGACCAAAGTTCATTAACAATTTGGCTTGATAGAACATCAGGTCTGAATCTCATCACTTAGTTTCACTTCTCACGTCACTTTAAATGCTTTCTCTTTCTATTACATATCATTGAATGTGATCCATTTCCACTGATTTGTTTCTGGTACATAGGAAGTGGCTTCAAGTCTGTTAGACCATTTCGATCCGGGTACTTTGGTGCTTCCATTAAGCTTCAACCTGGCTATACCGCAGGAGTTATAACAGCTTTCTATGTAAGATATGGCCACTTGATATGAAAAAAGAATAAGTAATTGATTGATTAGAAATTTACACCTTTGTTTTTGTTTTTTTATTAATTACTAATGATAATGGTTTGATTAATGGCAGCTTTCAAACAATGAAGCACATCCTGGTTTCCATGATGAAGTGGACATTGAGTTTCTTGGGACAACATTTGGAAAGCCTTATACTTTGCAGACCAATGTTTATATAAGAGGGAGTGGAGATGGGAAAATTATAGGCAGAGAGATGAAGTTCCACCTATGGTTTGATCCTACCAAAGATTTTCATCACTATGCTATACTGTGGAGTCCTAAGGAAATAATGTAAGTTACTGTACATTTTAACTCTATTTCTTGAGTGTGTGTGACTGTGTAAAATTGGTTGCATAGATTTTCAGTACTAAAGATAAGGGTGAACATGTTAGGCACTATTTCATTTTCTGTAGAAGTAGATGGGTAGGAGAGAAGACAAAGAGAATCTAGAGTGAGCTAGGATACAATGCCGTGGCATTGGTTGATTGGTTCTTATCAGTCGGTATCACAGTTTAGGCACGATTGATTGATATTTTGGAAGATGAAAGGGAAAGAATTTCGTTTTCTCTGAAATTAAGAAAGCATATATAAACGAGGCGAACCGTAGCAGTGATAAAACTGTTCTTTCATGACTGAAAGCCAAGGTCATGAGTTCGAATCCAGGAAAAAGTCTCTTTGCAATTATACAAGGGTAAGGCTGCGTACAAGGATTTCCTCAACCTTACACTCGCTAGTCGGGTTTAACGGGGAGTGGTTTAAGAAAGCATATATAAAAAAAAAAATAGAATCAAGATCACATGAATGGCACAAAAAAACATAAGCATAAGTGTGGGGTAATCAAAATCTGATAGCACCCCACTAAGGAAAAGTTAAAAGTAACGTTAATTTAATGATCTTATATGTTCTTTTGATGGCCATTGAGGTAATTGTAGTAATTATAAAATGAGTTCAAGTACTAAATTATAACATTAAATAGTTGCAGCTATTGTGTGAATGATTAAAAATGATTGTTATTAATTGGCTGATATAGATTTGCTTTTTACTGATACGTTGAATTATGTGTCAGATTCCTTGTGGATGATGTGCCTGTAAGGAGGTACCCGAGGAAGAGTGCTGAAACATTTCCTATGAGGCCAATGTGGCTTTATGGTTCAATATGGGATGCTTCATCTTGGGCAACTGAAGATGGAAAATACAAAGCTGATTACAAATATCAACCTTTTGTTGCAAAATACACAAACTTCAAAGTGAGTGGTTGCTCAGCCTATGCCACTCGTTGGTGCCATTCAGCCTCAGCCTCACCATATCAATCTGGTGGGTTGACAAGACAACAGAACAGTGCCATGAGATGGGTGCAAAGATACCATTTGGTTTATAACTATTGTCAAGACTCCAAAAGAGATCATAGACTAACACCTGAGTGTTGGGGTTAAGACTTTTAAAAACTAAGCAAATTTTGTGGGGATGATTCCTTTAGGTCCCAAAACACTGTTCTCCTGTGATTTTTCTTGTTTTTTTCTTTCAGAAAGTTTCTTTTCTTTATGAGGGTGACTTGTGGTGGGGCCCCTCACTTTACAGCAACATGGGTGCTAGTGTATGGGGTTAAGCATTCATGGCTCCCTAGACACGAGAAAATTTGGAAGATTGTGTGGGTTTTTTCTTTTCTTTCTTTTTTCCTTTGTTTTTGTTATATCCCTTTAGGTATAGGCCAAAAATATGAAAGAAAAGGATGCAAGTATCAGAGAAGAGAATAATACCATTGTCCAATATGTATGGGTGGGAGAATGTGGCACTGTTGAGTGCTATTATTATACAGATATTCTTCATTTTAAAATGTTATTGTCATTGTCATTTTAATAATGAAAATGATGACATGTGTGTTTGTTTTGGGGAAGGGTAAATATGTTATGCTCCAAGACTTGTGCCATGAAACTTTGTTATTATCACTTGAAAAATATTTGTTACTCATAAAAAAGATCACATAATTTATATATGGAAAAAATGTTTATCCTTTTAAAAAATACAACTTATGTTATTTCACTCTCACAAAAATATGAGACCCACATCTTTATATTTTTTTATCCACACTCACTCCTATTTTATCTATCTCATTCTCTCACTTAAAATTACATAACTTTACATCCTTTAAAATGATACATATTTTTTCTTGATATATATGAGGTCGTGGAAAGTTGATGATAAAGAATGGGAAAATTATAAATTGTGAATCATACACTACTTTTTGTAGTGTATATCACTTGACATTATAAAAGGTGATAAAATTGAAATATAGACATAATTTTTTTGATAAATTTAAGTGGAACCAAATAATAAAAACTAAGCAAAACAAAATATGAAATTGGTAATTTACTGCCATTCTAAAATTCAGGGTAATGTGAACATTCCTCTAAATAATCATGGGAAAAGTGTTTATCATTTTAAATTACATAATTTATATTCTTTCACTCTCACAAAGAGGTGAGACTCACACCTTTATTTTTTTTGTCAACTCTTTCTTCTCCTTTATCTGTCTCTTTCTCTCTCTTAAAATGACACAACTTTACATCCTTTGAAATGATACACATTTTTCCCAATAATCAAATATGATTGTTCTCGTTGAAGATATGTGCTCGAAGATGACAATAATGCATAGAACGTAGGGACATAATGCATAGATCAAATAAATGAGGTTATTGGTGGAAAGCTTTCGAACCATTAATAGAGTGAAAAGGATGGAATGTTTACTAAGCCACAGAATGGTTAAGCATTGTTGAATGATAATCCTCTACTGTCTCCCATCCCCACACCCCTTTCTCTGCATTTGGAATTTTTTTAAAGGACTATATGTTTGATGTGAGATGTTTTGTTAAGTAATTATGAAGAAGATGTTGGCCCCAACATATACAACTTCAACGTATCACAATGCGTTTTAGTAAAGTACTTTCCCGAAAAGAATCCTTTCTCCTATGCAAACCAATAGTTAATTAGGGACTTATGATTGGACAAGAACCACAAAAATCACTTTTCTTTAACTCACATAGCAGGTAGAATATCTTTGGTGCATCAGATGTATCGAATTCGGTACATCTTTTTTCCAAATTTGGAAAACATTTCACAACTTTTGAATTTTTTTGTTTCGCGCCACATTAAATTTTTTATCAAATTTGGAAAAAAAATGTACTGAGTTCGGTACATCTGATGCACCAAAGATATTCTCGTAGTCACCATTGGTAACCGAAAAACAATAAATAAAGCTTTCTTATTGATCATTTGAGGAAAATAAATTTAATTGTGATTTTTTTTCCAATGAAATATGTCTTAATGAAGGAAACGTCTAACTTTTTTAAACTGTTGTTGATTTTCTTTTTGAATAAGTTTATGCCTTTAATGTTTCTAAGTGATTCGCTTTCAAAATGACGTCATTTTGGGAAGAAAAATTAAAAAAATTATAATGAAAAAGACTATTATAACCTTAAAATAAATTATAATTGCAAAAATACCTTGATTTTCGTCTCAAAACGATGTCGTTTTGGGCTCCATGTAAATAAGTTATCTATATTGACCGTAGAAAAAGTGAACCCTAAATTTATTTCATATTTTTGAAATAATTTATTTCTAGCTTGAGCTATAAAATAACTTTTGAACTAAAAAATGTATATAATCATCAAACGGTTTTTAATTTTATTTTTAACTTTAGCTTAAAAAAACGCCAAACAATTCTTTTATAAATTTGAATTATTGGTTATTTGGGGATGAGTCTATCAAAGTCTGAAATGTCTTACCATCCCTCTACTGTACCAAATCTATAATCAGCTTTCTGCTTATTGTTTGACACAATAATACATTCAGTGGTCCCATACAAAGAATCACCCACCCACCAGATATTTATTTATTTTCATTGAATAATATCAAATAAGGAGCTTTATAATTTCTCCATTTGAATCCTCAAGGAAGGGAAGAAGTGCGTACTTCTTTACAAAATACTTAGATATAGCACGTCTTTATTACGGGGACAGTTAGTAATTTCCAAATTTTATAGTAACCTATTCGCCAAGACCCAAGTCTCTTATCTCTTGCATTCAATTTTTAAACTATTTTTTAACAGCTTCAGTTCAGAAAGCCCGACATAGGGTTCACGTAAAAGAAGTGAAAGAAGTAACTTCTATCGCAATTGGATGGACAAGAAATTCCTACGAATTATAGGAGCATTATACCTAATTCATTTAATTTACAGTACGGAAACAGAATAATCGAATACACTCTTGGATTAAATTTTACATATTCATTTATGTCTTCTCCCATCTTGTATTTATTGACCCGAATTTAATTAAAACAAAATTATATAATATAAGAAATTTTTCATGTGAACGTTGTTTACTCTCTACACGCTGTAATCATTTACCCTTTTTTTTTATAAACAATGTAATCATTTACTTAACCTAAACATTCGAACTTCGAAATTTTTAAGTTTTTTTAAAATATTTGTCAGCTGTAATACAATTTTGGTTTATTGTTTTTTTCAATGGCTACTATATTTAAATTTATGAAAAAATCTATCTGATTATTATAAAAAAGACTTCAAAAAAAATTAATATCAAAAACACTTACACTAATAAACAAATCCTTATTTATAGTACACTGTAAATAAATAAATAATTTAGTTATGCCACAATAACTTGTCTGTTTAGGTTTTCTTGCAGATCAACATAGTAAGTAAAAAATCTCAAAACAATTGTAATTATTTACTTTTGATTTCCCTTTATCAATCACTAAGAGTTTTAAGTTTTTAAATAGTTATTATAATCAAACACTTTAATATTTCCTCATAACATTATATGGAAGTATAAATATCTTACTTGTAAATCAAAATCAAATCTTATAAGATTGAATAATTTATTAATATTACTGCTCTAATACAGAAGATATAACAAAATATAAAAGGAAAACCCCCCAAAAAATATTGAGTAAAACGAAAAAGCATTTAAAGGCTCCTAGCAAAGCAATAAATATCTCAATTACTTTAAGGACCTAAAGATAAAAATAATTTAGAACCAAACAAAATCAACGTCAATGAACCCCGTTTTTTCTTGAAAGGACTGCAATGACATAGTAATTGCGAAATAAAGAATTAGCTTCCTCCTCACGAGAGTTAAGTATAGAAAAGCTGCAATGTATTCTCAGTTAAACAACCAAGTATTCCATGGCTAGGTGAGTACCTAACATCACGGGCCTGAGCTGGTATTTTGAATTGCTGAAGAACTCTAAAAGATGGCAACTCACGCAAGACCAAATCACATGTATCTTCATCTCCAGAAGCAAATAATCTGCTCTGATTCTCCATGTCCATAATTACACATTTTGGTAGTCGAACTTTACTTACATTGGCATATGAGGAACCAATCTTTTGGAAAAGATGACTGCCCATTCTCTTGAACAAGACATGAGAGCCCATTACTCCTTGTCCATCAACATAAGAAGGACTGGGCGATGGTTGAGAAAGAGGCACATCCATCGACATGTCAAATTTTGGACGGTATGAAACAACAATGTCATCACTGCTTGGGCAATAGGCAAGGGATATACAAACTCCTTGATTATCAGTTTCAGGAACCATATATGGCCTTCATGTTAGGGAAAAAAAATGAAGCATTAGGAGATCTAATAGAGAACGACAAAATTTCCACATGACTGCTTTCAAATTACAACTGGCCTTATGGAACCAAATAAAATTATGCAAAGGAATATAGGAATAACCATCATGCAATATATCATATAAGGCTCTAAATGCACAGTGAAATATTCGAATGTTTGTCCAGAGTTTAAAACTAATTTAATTTATGATAAAGTAATATGTGAATTTCCAAAACGCAAAAGAAACATGACAATAACAAGAGAAACAAACTAAAAGCATTTCGAGAAAAACAAGTTACAAAAACAGAATGCTACTCTATCAAACAAATAAAAAAATAACAGGAATAAAAGGAAAGAAGTGAGGGAAAGTTTACAGATGGAACTTGGAAGAAAATTGGAAAATGTACAAAATTTTCCTATTGCCGGCACAACTTGGAAAACAACTCTAATTGTACACACACGTGAGCCCACACAAACTCCAGAAGAGGAATTAGAAAAATGTCCATCAAAATTGAACAGTTACAGTTTTCACTGGATAGTGTCAGCTGGGAAAAGTTGAGTTCAATATTTACAAGGCATTGATAATAAAAACAAAAACAAACATAAAGCTAATATCCATAAAATGTAAACAACCTACCGTTCTTCAGAATCAATGTTCCACTGACAAAGGCCAGCGGCAGATGCAGATAGGATGGTTCTAACACCAGAAGAAAGACCTGAAGTTTGTGCAAGAGATTGTACAGTATGAACAGGGTTGCCAGTCAACCCAACCATAGATTTCATAGGTCCTGCAGTTTGGCGCATATCAAACACCAAGACAGAACCATTCTGCAGGAAAGTTATATGAAGATTAGCATTTGAAGTTCCTACGTGGAATAATTACAAAACCAATGTGCTGACCTGTAGCCCAGCATATATGTAATGTGAACTGTTAAGATCCCATGAACAAGACCAAGCAGGAACCTGTAATACAATTCTAGTAAGGTGATAAACCCCGAGGAGAGACTAGTAAACTCTGACTTGTGACAGATTGTAAGGTTTAAGATTAATGTTCGTACATGGAAAAAAATTATTACAAAAAAATATTTCTACAAGTCATTTGGAGCATTTTCTCTTACACAATTACAAAATTATTACAATTCTAGTAAGGTCCTGTTCAAGTGCGCTGTTTGCTTTTATTTGGTACCTAAGGTTGGTGAGAAATACAAGAAATTTCAGGATAGCTGCTTACTACAGCATCCTTTGTGGGATCAAGAAGTTTTCTTAGCTTCTTTGTTGTGCTTCATGTAATGGGTACTTGAGAAGAGCGTCTTTCAAAAACATGCAAAGAAATTGGCTAGTTCTACTTAGATGAAGTGCTGTCTTCTTGGAAGTTCTTTTTGGTTTTCTTTTACTTAATTCAATGAGGATATCTTACACTCTGCTTCTGTTCTCTTTTCTTATTTTCTTTAATAACAAAAATAAAAAGCTACATGCACAAGCAATACAATTCAAAAATGCCACAAAGCATAGCAAGTATAAACTAATACCGACTGCTTTATCACTACTAATTTACTAAATCAAAATAATGGATCAAACTTCTACCTGTAGATCATAACTGACAACGAGGTTGCTGCTGCCCAAGCTGTAACAACATGAAATACATTAACGATAAAGTTTTACCATGTCAGACAAAATGAATTAGTACTTAATGCAATAATACCTGAGTACTGATAATTTCTTCTCTAATGATGCATAAAGGGCCAGGCTACTATTAGGAGAAATATGTAGGTCTCTAATACCATTTGTAGTGGAAGGCAGTAAGATATCTTCCATCTCAAATGGAGATATCAAGCTCATCTACAAAGCCAGGTTTCCAAAAAGGTTAAAGTGAAATACTTCATTGATAAATAGATGATACTAAAGCCAAATACATATTTCAAATTGAAGAGTCTTACTTTAGTTAGCAAGTGCATTCCACCTATCCCCTTCGGCTTTTGAGCAATTAATAAAATTTGATTAGAAGGGTCCATATCAAATACACGTGCACCATCCAAACGAAACGCTTTCTAAACAGGGTGAAACAAGTAAATAAAATTCAAATTATCAACAGAAATAGACTACACCATAATACCATATAATAATATTTAACAAAATACACCTATTATATTCCTGATATATGAAAAAAAAATTGTTCTTCTGGGGATAGAGTACATGAACCTTAAAGTAAATAAGAGAGAGAAAATAGCATACCTGCATATCAAAATTGCAAAACGATCCTATTCCATGGGACTGTGAGCCAAAATTGTGCTCTACAAGATACATTCAGAAAAGGTCAAGTTGCTCCATAAAACTTGAGCAATCAATGAAATAAACAAACAATATTTTTTTTGTTGAAAAAGGGTATCCTAATTATTGTTGGAGGTGAATATCCGTCATCTGAATTATGAAAGGATGATTACCAGATTCACATCTCCATTGAGAGTTTCCACTGCTATTTATCAACCCAGATGGCCTGTTCTGCATATCTAGTAGCAGCTGCTCCAAATAAGTGTTTCTCTACAGGACCAAATTTAGAAACTAAAATTATTTAAAACCACACATACAAAGATCCACAAGGATCAGAACAGAAAGGCTTATATGATTTACACCAAATCTTTACATATATCCAACTCGAATTATGTCCCTATGCTCCTCGAGCACATACCTCAAATTTTAACATCCAAAAAGTTATTAAAGCAACATGGTTACTAAGTAACAAAAAACTTGAAGATGTTACATTACTGGTTCTAAAGGAGGTTAAAAAAATGGCAAAGACATTATCCTAGATGCTCTAACAAAGTAGGAGTAGAGGAAAAGGGTGAAAAGATGTTGGTAAACATGACACAACTATGCCATTTGTTCCATAGAATATAAAATATTACCAAGTACCAAAAGTGTATCTAGTGTGGAAAGGGCTTTAAATTTTGGAAAACCATAGATTTACTGCAATCAAATGGTAGGTATCGTTTAAAGAAATGCCCAAAGGATACCTTTGTAAGCTTCTGAACTTCAAGATGCAATGCAGCTTCTCTCTCTTGCCATCCAGCTTCTTTCTTGAACCAATCACCACCCTGAGAACATAATTGGTATATTTTCTTAACCAAGAATTATGAAAATACAGCCTTTTATATTCCAGAATAAATTAGCCCGCACAAAGCCAGAAAGAAATGCTAGCATATAAGAGTGAGGGAGTTTTAATGTCTAGAATGTAAGCCCCTAACAAATAGCTAAGACAACTGTTATTTTATTATATTTTTCGAAAAATAAATGCACCGAGCAACAAGAAAATTTTCATAATAGCATCCTACCTTTCTTTCAAGGGCATCACATCTGGCCTCAAGTGACCGAATTCTCTGCCAACAATATAAAAAACCAATCAGGCAAACCAATTTCTGAAAAGTTTCTTTATATATTTCAAATGCACATAAAGTTGACTCAACCTTCTTAGATTCTTCATCGCCGGCAACCACTCGGGAAGCATAGAGTTTCCTCACATCCTTTAAGCAACATTTCCTATTACATTGAGGACACTAGAATGAAAGAACACACAAAGGATGAATGTCAAAGGCCTTTTTTTTTGTACATCGATTTCGGAAAGCACTTTACAACGACGGTATACCATTACCTTATTCCGCTGTTGAAGCCATCTTTTGATACAAGACATACCATATATGTGTCCACAAGGAAGACAACTGAATTCATTCATCCCAAGAAAATCAAAAATAAAAAATAAATCGAATCAATTACTACATTAATCCTGTGTATTCATTAACAATTACTGACAACAATTTCACAATAAACATATCCAATTAAAAAACACACACGAAGTATTTTGGGATAAGGTTTAGCGATTGCACCAGATGTGATGTTCGCCGTTATTGTTCCAATCATCCATGCAAATAGGGCAAATGAGGCCATCAGTGTCGGTGCGATTCCACTCAAACGAACAGGAAGCATCTCCTCCTTCGGTTCTGCGGCGTTTGTTTCCCTCCTCATCTTCAACACTGTTGTGCTGTGTTTCGTCGGGGATAACAATTACTTCGTCAGAGGTAGGACTACGAGGACCGTTAAGCAAAGCCCTAGGTGACGGCACACCGGGGACATAATCTTCGTCTTCGTCGTCTTCGTCTTCGTCTTCGTCTTCTTCTTCTTCTTCATCTTCGGTGACTCCATATTCTGCTCCGCCTCCAATGACATGTGCCGCTGCAACTTCGTTCTCGTCGAAGAATTCAAACCGAGTCGCCATCACACCGTCACAGGAGCAGAGGACCGAAGTGGCATCAGTAGCCCTAAATTTCCATTATTTTAAAAATCGTAGGCTCAGTGAATAGGACAATTTCGCGCCATTATGTATATCGTGTTAGAGATGATTTTTTGTGGGGCGAGAAAATGGTGATCCTTCCCAAACATAGAAAAAAAAAACCGACGGAAAAAAAAATCAAAAAAGGAAAGAGTAAAAAATGAAAGATAAATTTTCATTTATAAGAAGGGATCATTGAGTAAATGGTGGTGCCGGAACATCTTAAATTTTTTCATCTTAAATTGTTGATCCGTTCTAATTATTTATAGACCGCGGGATTTTGAGAATAATCTGTATTTTTTTATAGTTAAAGTTTGAAATTATTAATTACTGGTAAATAAATATTTATTTTAATGTTATCAAAAAAATATATATTTATTTTAAAATAATATTTATGTAGATTAAACAAAGTTTTAGTAATTATAATATTTAATCTCGAGATAAGTTATTCTATTTTTTTTTTTTTTTTACTCTTACCTTGCCTCTCAATATATGATATCGTTAGATCATGATTTTAACAAAAAGAGAGAAATGATAAAAGTTAATTGCGATTCAAATATAACGGTGTCGGAAACCGTTAGACAAGATGGATATGAAAAAAAGTAGATAAAAAAATCTAATCAGTTTTAAATTTATACACTATTCAAATTAAATCAATTCAGATCAAATCAAGTTTAGCTCAAATATATTTTGATTTTGATTTTCTATATTGGTATGACTCGCATCACATACTTAATTGAATTATTTAGTCCAAGCATTCTTGTTAATGGTAAAAGGATGAAATTTCATTTAACATTAACATAATTTCATCCCATATTCCTAAATATGTATTCCCCAAATGTAATTTATTACGTTAAAAGTAGATAATCTATGTAAATCTCAGACACTCGCCTATTCAGACCAAAAAATATATGATTAATGTTAATATTTTTTTTATCAACTCTGCATATTTTTGGGCTAATCATAATTATGTTGTGAAAGCTTCTTTGATTGTGATTTAATGCAGTTCTCCTATAGGTCTTTAATGGAACATGATAAAGTAAACTTGGCACACATTTTGACACTAAAAACAGAATTTATGTAAGCAAGTTTAAGTTTTTTTTTTTTTGGTAGAAGATCCTCTATCCTTGGGCTTCAATTCTCTTATTTATACTAAGGGATTAGTTCTGTAGAAATTATGTTCTGTATTATTATAAGGTAAAAGATATAAAATGGAAAATATTGATTTCATTAATTGAGTAATTCATTTGTACATATGAGGAGCTCTTATAAAGAAGAGCATAAGGAGAAAATAGAAAGATCTAGAATATTGCAAATTAAAATAAAATAAACTTATTATTCTAGGTGGAAAATTGTTAAATTGAAAGATCTATAAAGAAGAGCATAATTAAGAATACTAAATTGTTATAATCTTAATTATTTATTCTTTCATATGGGCAAAATGAACTTGGATTTGAAAATATATATATATATATATATATATATATATATATATATATATATATCTCGGGTGGAAGTCCAACATCTAGGTGGTTTAAGCACAAGATTTCTTTATCCTAATCTCTATCGTTGTCTTGGTTGGAATAGCGTATGGGATGATCACACATCTTATTATGTACCTTGTGATTATTGATATCTTAATTTTTTTTCTTAAGATGCTATTTACTTATAGCTTAAACTTTTTAACTCATTTATCGAATCAGTACATTTGTGAAATAATTTATCAAAATAATATAGGGAGACACATGAAGTCATGCGCATTTAAGTTATGTAATAAATTAATATGCATTTGCGTAGAAGTAAATCAACATTTATCATGTGACTTAAAGGCACATGACCTCTTACATATCTCACTTAATTATTATAATGAATTGTTTCACAGTTTCATTGATTTGATAAATAAATAAAAATTGAAATTTACATATCAATGAGCAAAAGACCTATAGCTTATGATAAGCTTTCATATATTTTTACGTGCTATTACCACAGAACTGCCAAATGCTCATTTTTCTAACCATGATATGCACTTCTTAGGGTGGTGTTTGGTTTCAGGTTGTTTTTTTTTTATAGAATATCATGTATCAGAACATGATATTTTAGCTTGACCACGTTTTGGTACAAGTTATTTAAAAAATATGACACCAAAATGATTTGCCCATTCTTTCATTTTTGTGTGCAAAAACGAACAAGAAACAACGGGCAATAATACCAATCTTGATGTGATATTCTAATATAACCTGGTAAATGGAGTAAAGTGAATGAAGGACCTGACTCTAATACCTTCATGAACAGATAAAGTAGTGCCAAAGTTACATTTAATAAGGGGTTATTTTAGTAATTTTATATCATTTTCCCATCAAACATAGATTTAGAAAACTTTAGGGGCTGTTTGATACAAATACACCGTTAACGAATGCTGTTTGCAACCTGGTATTTCTTGGAAAATCGAAGAAATTGAAAAAGTGAATGAAAATCAAGACAAAAATACCCATATTCTTAACCACATGTAACATTCAAAATTTTATAAAAAAAAATACTTTCATAATTTCTATCCATTTTTCCATCAAATTTTTATTTTCAACTAAACATACATGTAGCATATTTAATCCAATTTTTCTAATAATATTTGCGGTACCAAACAACTTTTTTTAAACTTTCCTACCAAACTTACGTTCCTACATTTTTTCTTGTAATTACATTTCTCTAATAAATTTTTTTTCTCCCAAACCAAATACCCTTTTAATCAATTTTTCTGATAATATTTCGTCTTATCGAACAATTTTTTTTTTTGTATCAATTTTTTTTCAACTTTACTAGCAAACTTACTTTCCCACAATTTTTCAGTAACTATATTTTTCTGGTAAAAATTTTTTTCTCTTGTACCAAATCCTCGGCGTGAATGTGAAAAAGACACTTTTTTGTTTCTTAATTGTGTTTAAATACTCCATTTATGTCCAAATACATGTCATTTAAAGTATTTGCATAATAACTAAAAAAGTCATTAAACAGTGAATTTTGAAAAAACATATAATTATTTTTTGAATAAATTACACACTACTAATATATTAAAACATTAGAATTTCATTTCCAAAAAAAAAAACATTATAATTTCATTAATATTCTTTTATTCTATTTAATAAAAATACTATTAAATAAAAAATTGCGCCGTTAATTTTTTTTTACAATATAATAATAAAAACTTAATCAATAAATTGTATAACAAAAAAAAAAAAAAGTTACACACATTGAGAAAGGTAGAAAAGGAGAAAAGAGTGGAGGAAGAGAAGCGAAGAGAAATGATGGCTCGCAGTATCTCGTACATTACTGGGTCGCAGCTTCTCTCTCTGAGACGCCAACCAAACATTGCCATCGTCGATGTCAGGTACGATGGTTTGGTTTCCCCTCACTTACTGTCCGGTTCCTCTTTGTTGTTATTGAATTTTGATTGATTGATGGGTTGTTTTGTTCACTGTTCAGGGACGACGAGAGGAGTTATGATGGGCACATATCAGGTTCTGTTCATTACGCAAGCGACACTTTCTCTGAAAACATCTCAAATCTCATTCAGCAAGTTAAAGGCAAAGACACCCTTGTCTTCCACTGCGCTCTAAGTCAGGTTCGCCTTTAAATTATTATTATTATTATTATTATTATTATAGATGATATATTATTCCAATTCCATATGTTATGAGGAATATGGACATGATATGACTGAGAAATTTTTAGGTATCTTACCTCGTTTTTGATTTAGCATAGGACAGCATACTGCTGTTTAGGTCATGCTGTTGAACAGCTATCTGTGGATGAAGGGTCCCTAATTTTCAATGCACAAAAAGTTCAATTTTTGGAAAAGTTTAAAACTATCCTTGATATATTTTTTCAGAGTCTATGCTTTTCCAAAGTTTTGACTTCAACTACTCTATGTGTGTTCATTTATTATACATTAGTGAAATCCAAATACGTTGAGATTGAAATTGAACTTGCTGCCAGGCTGCCAGCACCTGTAGCCGTAGCAAATGAAGCTTTTGACATGTGTCATGGTGCATCAATGAATGCTATTTAAACTAACAAAAAATCTTCCAAAAATGGTATCCGAGGGAGCTATTTAACAAAAAAAGAATACAATATCAGCGACTAGGATGGTAACTTACCAACTATATTGGAACTCCTTCCCCAGTGCTACTTATAATATCACAAATTAATAGCATTGTACTTCTGAAATTCCAGGCTGTTGTTAGAGATATAAAACCATTAACCATTCATGTATCTTCATTTATCAGCTTAAGCTTTTGGGAGAGTTGGTTGTTGACACAGTATAATAAGAGCCTCTATTAACAAGTGTTTAGGAGTTTGCATTCGTCTAAACAAAGTTGAATTTCAGCACAAGGTGACTATACCAATGGTTTGTCCATCTTCAATTCCAAAGGGCTCTTCTCTGAGAGGTGTGGTAGAGATAAAAATCATCCATGTGTCTCCATCTAATAGCTTAAATTTTAGGAAATTTGGTCATTGACAGTTGTAACATCTTATTGTATGTATCATAGGCTGAAAATTGTCCTTAATTGTAGATTAGCAACAAACCTACAAGTTACACAATAAACCGAGATGCTTGGACAGTCATGATATGGAGAAAAACGTTTTGTCATTGGGAAAGAGGAGGGGGTGGAATATAGCTCTCCATTATCATGTGGAACTATTTTACCCAGTTTTTTACCACTTCTCCGGGCACAAATCACAACTATGTGAATTTCTGTTGTGAGAGGCCCTGTTCTTAATTTTGGTGTTTTCTTTGGCAGGTCTATAGCTGGTGTCCTTAAATGTCAACTTTTGTTTTAGTTGGCTTCACAATCGTGACTAGTTTTGGTTATTAGTAGAAATCAAACGTGTGTGTGTGAGAGAGAGAGAGAGAGAGACAGTATATTGATGCAAAAGAAGAGATTAAAAATAGGAAATGGAGTTGACCGAAAGAAAAACGAAGAGAGAGGACTGAGGAAAGCCAGCAGTTTGTGAGGAAAGGCCTGGAGGCTGGAATGGTACGAGAGGATGAGAACTCCTTTCTTAAGAAAGAAAAATAAGGAATTAAATTTGTTAATATTGTTTTTCCACCATCTTCCATTGCTTTAGGCAAAGTGCAATATTAAATATTCTGTATCTGATTTCTGTTCTTAGGACGATCTTCTTCTTGTATAATTTCAAATTCTACATGATTGATTGATCAGCTTCTTATATTCATTTGTTGATTAATTTAGCTTATTTGTTGATTTAGAGGACGAGCCTGGAGCAGTGGTAAAACTGTTCCTTTGTAACTAAAAGATCATGGATTCGAATCCGAATCCGAAACAACCTCTTTGCAAATATGCAAGGATAAGGCTACATAGAATGATTCCTCCATCCCGGATTAATGGGGAGGGGTTTGGTTTGTTTCTTCCACTTGCTACTGCTTTTTCAGAATGTGCATAGTGATCTCTATGCCTGACAGAGTTGTTATTCAACTTATGTTACAATTTATTCCCTTTTTCTGCATTTGAGTTAGTTCAAAGATGCACTAGATATACATGATATTAACTTTTTCTGTGTATCTTTGTAGTTATATTATATCTTACAAAAATCAACTTGACATGCCTTGTCAGAAACAAGTTTCTACTGATTGTGATATTTGAGAAACTTTTTGTGATGGAACATGAATGCCTTCCTATACCCTTTTTGTATGATACCAGAATGTGTCTCTAAACTGAAAGTGGCATAAACTACTCTGTAGGTTCGTGGCCCAACTTGTGCTAGGAAGTTTGTCAATTATCTTGAGGAGAGTAAGGAAGATGCTGGGATAAAAAACATTATGGTCTTAGAGCGTGGCTTCAATGGATGGGAAGCTTCTGGTAGACCTGTTTGCCGCTGCACTAACGTTCCTTGCAAGGAGAATGAGAGTGCTTAATCAAAGGCATGTCGTGTTTGGGATGGAATCATTGAAGCATTATTGTCTTTCATGTGACATGTGTACACATTTTGTATACAAAAACAAAAGTATGACCACCATGATTTAGATAAACCACCATGATTATATCATTATCTAAATCATAGGTACACTAAATACCCTATTTCTGTTTTGTCAATCATTTAATAATGTGAGAAATTCTTGGGTGGAGGCTGCCAAGAATAACATAGGTACTCTTTTTTCTTTCTGAACTTTCCTACAGTCTCACATGTTCAATATGGTTGAGAAATTCTGCTTTGACAAGTTTCACGAGCTAGTCCTAGGGAAGACGAGCATTGTGGAGACTTGGGAGTTCCAGGAAACTCAATTAAATCCATGTTTTTTAACAAACTTGCTAAAATGAAAATGGATATACTCAAAAGCCGTAACAATTAATATGATTGCATGAAGAAAGGAAAATGATATAATCAAATTTCTTTAATCACTGCTATGCAATCAAATTTTGCTTGTATTTCATGGGGGAAAAAAGGAAAAAATGCTTACGGTAGATGTAATCCTTAACTATGCTAGCTGTGTGTCCTCTCGTTTTCTATTGCTAAAAGTACATAATGCAAGCCCAAGACATAAGTTGTTAAACAGATTCCAGGAGTCATTATTATCATATAACTTTGGTCTTTGTAGCTTCCTACTCTTCCTTATCTTAGACCAAAAAAAAAAAAAATATTACTAAATGCCGCTGGTTTAGGCTGAACAAGTTAAAGAAGTTCATTCATCTTTTCACTTGTTATAGTGTTTGTTGGAGAGTTTTTTTTTTTCTTCTTCTTTTTCTCCTTAGAAGTAGGAGTATAATTAAACATAATTTTACATAATCTTTTATCATAAAAGAACTTTTTTATAATAAAGAAAAAAAGAAAAAGTTAAAAGCTCCATGGAAAAGTTTTTTGCAAGATATATGTTAGTATTTTGGAGTTCTCATGATATATATATATATATATATATATATATATATATATATATATATATATATATATAAGATCAGAGATTGAGTTTAACATGGTTCTAATCTTTCCTCGTATTTTAACCTGGCCATATTTTTTACTGAAATTCAACGGGTCAAAAGTCATAACCCGATCAATCACTGTGTTATTATGATATTTAGGAGCACATTTACGAGATAATCTTCTGTATATTTGTAGTAGGTAAATTTTATGTAGCACCGATACGATACGTGACACGATACGACACGACACTCCGACACGTCAATCCTAAAAAATTATGGATTTTGACATATTGGGACACATTTTAATATTAAATAATATTTTTAATTTATATAGTTTATATTTCATTTGATATTTAATAATTTAACAAAAAAATGAAACTAAATTAATAATACCCATCAACACGTTATAAAGGTGAAAGCTTTAATAAAAAAATAAAAATTGGGATGAGAGAGACATAATATCAGATAGAGAAATCAAATCATATTCGAGAGATCACAGAGAATGAGATACAACAAGAGCGTAATATGAATTGACAACAATGATGCTGAGATGATCTCTTATCTACTTAAGGGAAAAAAAGACAAAAAAATAAAATTGATATGATCAGGTGGAAGCTTTGTTAATATTTTTTTTTAAAATAACTTAAAAAAAAATTAAAAAATTTTTATAAAAAAATTACGAAAATACCCTTTGACCGTGTCGGACACGGTCAAATTCGCGTGTCGGAATGGTCAACGTGTCGGAAAAAGTCAACCGCGTGTCTGACACCGTGTCTCCATGTCGGAGCGTGTCGAACCCGACTCTTCCTGTTTTTACAAGTGTCCGTGCTTCCTAGGGTACATCTGTCATTCAACAAGTGATATTTGAATAAAAAAAATATTTTCCTCTCATTTCCGTGTACAAACATGACAGTCATTCATCTTTTTGTATTGGATAGATGCACTGAATGAATGATAAAACAGTAGTACCATAAATATTTCCCATAATTACAATACAGGGATATCCAATTGGGTGCGCTTTTTATAATTTACATTATGTAAAAGTGCTTTTTTATTTATCTCTTCAGTACAAAAAGCAGCTGTGGCATCTCCTTATTGACCGGTCACACTGAATAATTGGTACCATGGTTGTACCTTAATTTTTTTCGATATTTAGATAAAATATACAAATTTTAACATTATGCAACGTTAAATCGTAAAATTTTGAAGTAAGAAATAAAATTTAAGAAATAATTTATCATCTATGTTTTGGAACAAATTTATTAATACAAATATACTATGATATTATGAAGGAAAAACTAGTTTAAATCAATAAGTTCAATTATTTACTATTGATAAAAAATGTATTTTTAAAACATTTTGTGATATCTGGCCAGATTGATCCAATGTAAATTTTGACCCAAAAAAGCCACAAGATGACATCATTCCATTCCCGTAGTTCTAGACTTGATCAGGTTTGGAATACCCATACTTATAACAAATTCTGTTTTCTAAAATGGTAATTCAGTGATTTTCAATGTTCTTTTGCATTTTCCCACTATTATGATTAAATATCACAAAAAAAAAATTGTTGATGAAATAATTCTTTAAATCATTGAGAAAACAGAATATAATATAAGTAATTATATGATGTAAAAGAAGAGTCCATCAACATGGCCTATTAGCTCAGCTGGTTAGAGCGTCGTGCTAATAACGCGAAGGTCGCAGGTTCGAGACCTGCATGGGCCAATTTTTTTTATTTCATCTTAAATTTTAAAATCAACCAATCCCATTTTTGCCGTAGCACGCAACTCATCTTCTAGGGTTCGGGGTTCTTCGTTCATGCATCAACTTCAATAGATAATTTCATTCCAACATGATAATCGATTCATCTTTGGTTCTAATTTTATACTAATTTGTAAATAAACGTGATTTAGGTTTGCTTGGGTTGCTTATTTCCCTTTTTCCTCGTCCCGATTGTCAACATATTGCTTATTCTCTTCTATTATGTTATGGTAAGTGCATCCATTCCATTAATCCTTGTATTAACTCTCTGGATCCATAATAATCTTATTTTTTAACGAGATTTTGAATACATAACCAATTCACAAACTCTCGGTTCATGCGGTTGAACATATAAGTTGGCTTTGATTATTGCCCAAACTTGAAGGAGGTAATTTGTATTTTTACCTGATAATCTATGGGGTAAAAGAAAACCATAGTAAGAGAAATTTGAATCATTCTTTACACTCTTAATAAGCATGTACCTGTAATACTATTTTCTGTTGTTTCTGAACTTCATCAATGTTTCAGGGAAAAGTGTATCTGCTTTTCGGCTGGGAGCACAGAAAACCAGAGAGGGCTAATAGTAAAGTAAGTGAATACCTAATATATTATGTAGGAGTGAAATGAACAACTATTAAGCATATTTGGTTCTGCTGTATAGCTGCATTCAGCTCCATTTGTGAACTTCTGTATTGATTAGAAGTTCAAAATAACTGTGAGAGTGATCCTCTTTTCAAAAAGTTAAGAAGTCATTTTTTTTTCTTTTCTTTTCGTTTTTTGGGCTACACTAGGAACTTGAATCAATTGTGTTTAGACACCATTCTTAGGCCTACAACAAACCTCATAGTTAATATGATGTTATCTATTCTGTTTGCTCACTGCTGAGTCCTGACCAAAGTTAATACCTTATAGTTTTCTTCTCTATTCTTTGAGCTATTCTCACCTGCTTTCAAAATTGTAAGAATGTAGAGGTGAATAATATTAGCCAAACAAGTTTGGATGAAGGTGATCTGACCACCCATTGAGTATAAAGTATCCTTCTAACTATCCTAGCTTCAAGCAGTCATAAATTTGGTGAATTACAAGATCCCAAAAAGAAGCAGCTCAAGAATTACTACCGAGAGGAATTCCCAAGTAAGAGACCGTTGTAAAACTTGACAACCAGCCATAGCACATTGGAAGAAAGAACTTGATTATCCACATTCAACTAGAGCTGGTCGGTCTCAAAGACCATAAGAATCGGAAGATTTCATAAAGGTATCTCTATCCTCTTCTAGAAAGAGATTTGTATCATCATCAAGCTAAATGTTAGACCATGGCCTCTGAACCAACTTTAACACTTTTAAAGAGATTCCTTTGTGTAGCCCTTGAAAATAACCACCTTAGAACCACTGATGTGAATAAGGGGGGAGATAAATGGTTCCCTTGCATAACGCCCTGAGAATTGTGTTTAAATAACCATCTCACAACCACAGAGAAAGTAGCAGTTGATAGGCATCCAAAAATCCATCTTCCCCATCTAGAATCGATACCCTATATATCGAAAACCTTGTTTAAGAATTCCTGACTCACTCAATCACAAGCTTTCTGAAGACATTTGTTCATGTTACCTGATAGGCTGATACTTTATTCTGGGAGGGTGGTTGTGTATAAGACATTGTCAGATTACTTCTCGTAGGGGGAAAATATGTTCCTTGCCATAATTATTGAGACATAGTCATACATATTTGGTTTAACTGACTAGAGCTCATGTTATTGATATTCATGCATATCTCTCTAGAGAAAAGGAATCTGTACTTTTCTGAATAATGTATAGCTTAGTCAGGAGATCATTTTATTCTGCATGTTCTGTTTTCGCGATTTGTTAGAGTTGGTGTGATCATTTAGTTTTCCTTTTTGGTCGTTGCTGCTCCATATGATCCTCGATGATGGGTTCTGTTTAGGGTGTTTGCATCGTGAATGTGATGTCTAATGTTTACATTGATGCATGTGCATCAGTGCATGCCTATAAACACGTGTTGGTTGTTTAATGTTTGAGAGTTGTACCTTCCATGAAATATAAATTGCTTGAACCCCAATCTTTTAGCAGTTTGAGGTATATGTTGTACACTTGTACCTGCTCCAGTAGAACCTGTTAAAACTGGTGGAGTAGATGTCAAGCAGGAATAATCTGGGGTAGCTACTGTGCAATGATGTTTGAGAATTGGGAAAAATAACGATCCAGGGGGATGGTTTGTGTATGTAATTTTATTTCTGTTGTTATTATTATGAAAATATTATTTTTGTTTCCTGAAGATAGTTTGAAAGTTGGTAACTTGACAAGAAGATGGTAGTCCAAAGTTTTTCTGGTTTGAAAATGAAAGATTTTAACTGTATAAAGTCAATTATGAATCATGCGTTGATCGTTACCTCCATGAATTCAGAAAACCCCGTACAGAAAAGAAAGCATTGTGTGAGAAACGGCTTAAGATGGCGGTGTCATTATTTATACATATCCCATCCTATCCTTCGATTTGCTAAATAAGTTGCGTAGGAAAGAAAAATTCAGCAAGTGTATTTTAAGCCCCAGCTTATTTTTGAGAGCAAGAGGTTAATCTTGAGGGGGGAAACGTCCTCTGCCAGTTTGATGATAAGATTTTATTTCTTTATACAATTCTAGACTAAAAGCAAAGTAGGGCACGTGAATAAGTAGAATGATTTTTTTTTTTTTTTTTTTAAGACAAGTAGAATGATTTTTTAAAGTGTTTATGGTGGCAATATGCCCTGTTCTTGAGGGAGTGTTTTTCAACATTTCTCTTTCAGGAAACCGGCGAATCCATGGAAGTGATTTCTGGGACCCTTTAACATAACTTTTGGTTAATGTCATCATTTCATCACTAACTGCCTAAAGACACACATCTAAAGGATAAATTTTATGGTGTAAGAATAGAGAAAGATTATATTTATAAACTCAAAGTTTACAAATTATACCATGTAGAATGGATAGTATATATTACTTAAGTATGTATTATCTATAGTACAATATGTAATTCGTAAGAGTTTATAAATTTTGAGTTTGTAAATATAATATATCTTGTAAGATTAATATGTATATCGTCTGTAGAAAATAACCTCTCCCCCTCCCTGGGTGTGGGTAAACTATAAATTTGAAAGCAAAACCAGTATTCTATAAATTGACATGAAAGAGAGGTTTGTTGGGCCACCTTACTCATTCTTCAAGCCCCAAAGCAGATGTTTGTAAGTTCAATGCTTCCAGTTTTCAGCAATATTATAGCAAGATAAACCTACAAACTCCACAAACAATCAGATGTTATATGTTTAATTATTTACTCAGTATCATACGTATTATCTACATCATTTTAATATATATATATATATATATATATATATATATATCCACCGCTTCAAGATTTATATATTGAATATTGTAATCGAAAGTCAAATAAGAATTGTAGAAATATATCACATATACACTTTTCGAATAGGTTATAAAAATGGTAAACGATCGACTTGTGCATATGTTTGCCCTAAGATTTCAATTTCAAAATCTCAAATGTTGCAATATAGTTACAGTAGCATAATAATCTATGAAAAAATAAATAAATAACTATAATATCCTTGCTTTTTTGAATCAAAATCAGTCAGCCTAACAGTGACCGAAATTGCTTGCAAGAAGAGGCAACTGTAAAGAGCATATTACATGGGGACACATGTGAATAAGTTGATGACAAAAAGAAAGGTGGGGATTGAATGAAAAGGAACCACTAATAGTCACTGACCACAAATATGGTAGTAGTGTAGGAAAGTTTACAACATGGACGTTTCAAGGAAAGAAAATTGATTCACATAATTGAAGCTTAAATAGACCGTGCTTGCTTTGTCGTCTTTGTTTGGATCTTTATTATTAGGGGATGGTCGATGGGTGCAATTTAAAGGATGTTTCTTTCTCTTTGGAAACGCACTTAAAAGAGTGTGATGCGTGATAGAAATAGTCAGCGACAAAAAAGAGCCCCCACATTCTGTGTTCTTCCGTATTGTCCCAACTCATAAATTGAACAATGATGCCAAAAAAGTTATTATTTAAGCCACCCTCCTCCTTTGCTGACAAGGCAAGCATTATATTTGTAGTGATATAATTGTTGAAACAGAGATATTGAAGTAGGAGAAAAGAGAAGAAGGAAGAGAAATTTATATAGAGGAGTTATCCTGCAATTTTATGTTCTCCATTTTATTACTCTTACTGCACTATATTACACCAAAGTTACAACTGAATTGTTAACCGTAATTACAAAAATGGAGTAACAAAAAGTAAAATATTAGGGACAATAAGGAAATTAGAATAGGGAATTATTAGAGCGTCATTAGCTTGGACTATTGGGTTGCCACAATATTTCTTTGAGAATATCCTTTTATCCGGTAGCCAATTTTATGATAAGATTCAATCATGCTCGTTCTCTCAAGAAGACATTAGGTACAAGTACAACTAGTGAAGGAATCATTGAGCGTTTTCACACGAAAAGCTATGTCCTTTGTGATGATGGTCCGTCTGCATACAACCCCACTTGATCAGGTAATAGCTTCCCACGGAATTAATTTTTCTTATATGGTAGGCATAGGCAGCCCTGCAGTTTTTTTTTTTTTTTTTTGGGTGCCTGGTTACATGTTCTTAGTTAATTTTCTGTTTTTTTTTTCCCCATCAAGACTGAAACTATATTGGTAGAAAAATATAGGATTTTCATTTCTTCCTTTAACATAACACAACAAACTTTCCGACACACACAACATTTTGTGGGACCCACACATTTTAAAACAAAAAAGAAAAGAAAAAAATATGGCACGCAAAACGAATCTCTATAACATTACACAACCACTTTTCCTACAACATAATAAACATAAAACCCAAAAATATAATATCAAATTATTATTATGCCACATAATAGTTTAAGTTTTTGGGCTGAATCGACATTTTATATTGTATCAATTAAAGCCTCTTTGACCAAGTGATCATGAGTTCAATCTTCATCATCCCTATTCTATTAATAAATAATTAATATTATGGAGTTTATGATATCAAAACCTATGTGAACATATGCATTGTTCACCCTTCAAAATCAATGGACTCTTATACGAGGAGTCGTGTTAAAAAAATATAATATAAAATTATTAATATGTCTTTTATATCATCATTACTTTAATGTTTTGGTTAAAATGATGTTTTGTGTGTGTGTGAATATATATATATATATATATATATATATATATATATATATATATATATATTTGCTCTTTGACCGGGGTCCTATATATATATATATATATATATATATATATATATATATATATATATATGCTCTTTGACCGGGGTCCTTGACCTTTAAATGTACAAATATGATATCTGGTTGAGATATATTATTGTTGGGGTTTTCAAGTTCTGCGGGGCCCCCAATGGGTTTGAGTCCCGCACCCCCTCCCCCACGGAACTCAAGTTTTTTTTTTTTTTTTTCAAGTGAGTGTCGTGACCCCTCATGGGAACTCACATGGTGTGCCAAGTGGGATAATCCCAGCCTTTCACTCATTACTTGTTTCCTGTTCATTCATCAAAATAATAGGAACGAGGAATGAGTGAAAGGCTGGGATTGTGTCACTTGACACACCAGTGTGAGTTCGGCAGCACTCATCTGGAAAAAAAAATAAGTGAGTTCCGCGGGGGAGGGGGTGTAGGACTCAAACTCTTGAGGCCCCCGCATTACTAAATGACCCCATTGATAAATATCGGGAATCGAATACCAAATACGAAAATTAGAAGGATAAAAGCTCCTATTTGGTGAAAAAGCCAAGTTATATTTACAACATCTTTTCACTTACAACCTCTTCCGATCAAATCATAATCTTAATAATTGATTTTCATTAATATGACAGTTATAATTTATTATGTCACACTTATTGATTAATTATAAGTATCAGAATAATAATTAAGATGGGTTGTAAGAGGTTGTCAGCAAATAAAAAGTTATAAATATAACCTTACTCGTATATGTATGAGTTTATGTTTTGTAGGATATTATATGAATTTTAAAGAAATTTAAGGTTTAATATGCACGTAGGTCGAATTTAAAGGAGGTAAGATACAATTTATACAAAAAATATATAAATTATTAGGACACGAACAAAAGAGTGACAACAAGAAGAGGTGGCATTTGTTTGTTTCAACTTTCAAGTTCATTCACTTGTTTCTGTCCGCGCTTCCGCCTCCGGTAGTCATTTTTGTGCCATCCGACAAAGCGAACGTCCCTAAGATTCTAAACTTTTTTTTCTTTTTCTTTTTTTCGAAAAGATTCTATACCAATATTAAATTCGCTCACTATAGGCAATAAATTATAGATATATAGTATAATTGTACGATCAATAGATGGAGTTCCTTTGGGTTTAAAATCTGAATATTCATTCTTAATTCTTCTAAGTTGATGGGAGTGGGAGTACCAAGAAGACAAAGCATGGTGTTTCTTATAATTTTCCTTCCGAGTGGGAAGTAGATGCATGCTATGATTACTTATATCTAATCCACATTAGATACAACACCGATCATAATGTGATCAACTCTTTATAATTTCTTAATTACTTATATCTTTATAATTTCTTAATGTGATCAACTCTTTATCAACTCTTTATATTTTATTGTTCCTATTAAGACATTGGTTGCTTCCATGCATGCATGTGGAAAATAGGGGTTCCAGATTCCAAATGTAGGATTTTATATGTTAAATTAGTTATTTATGGTGCACTTTGATTGAATGGTTACAAAACATATTGATCTCACACTGTAACATAATTTGAATTGCCTACATAAAACGTTAACTTTATGTAATGGTTGTTGATAAATGTTTATTGGTAAGTATTTGTCCACTACTCTGCTTTAATATTAGAAAACAAACTGTATGGTTTTTTTCTTTTCTTTTCCCTTTAAAATTATAGATGGCACGTTTTGTTCCTATTTTCTTCCCTTAGGATAAATTTTCATCACACTAAACATTCAGTGCTGAACCCACTAAATTTAGATAATTCACTTAATTTTATTTACTCCATCTACTTTTTAAATTTTAATAACATATGAATCTACTTGTTTTAATTTTAGCGAGGGAATATATACTATAGGGGCTTTGAAAATTTACTCCTTTTTTAATATTGTTTGTTGCTTATGTCTTTCCCATACATATGTAAATCTTAAATTATCTTCTTTTAAGTATTTAATTTCAATTTTCAAAATTAATTATTAATTTTTTTAAAAACATAAAATTTCATCTTTAAATTAAAGAAGAAAGTTATGTTTATCAAAAAAAAAAAAAAATGAAGGGAAAATTATACTTACAACATTTTTTTTACAACCTCTTACAACCTATGAAGCACCGACACTTCAAAAATCCCGACGTGTCGTGTCCAATACTCTCGGACACTTCGACACTCTCCGACACTCCAACACTCGTTATAGAAATTCAAAAAAAGGTTTAAAGGTTACATTGCGGTGAGTTCTTAGTTCCAACTATTAGATTCGTTGGATTACGATTACTATTTTATTGAGTTTAATATAAATTTTTGGGATATCTTATGTTTTTTTGCAAAATTTATGAATATTATAAGTTTAGATTCATTTTTTTATTAAATTATTGAATAATAAATATAATATACACCACATAAATTAAAAATATTATTTAATATCAAAACGTGTCCTAACGTGTCGAAATCTAATATTTTTTAGAATTAACGTGTCGGAGTGTCGTGTCGTATCGTGTCACGTGTCCCGTGTCAGTATCGGTGCTACATAGCTTACAACCATATCTTATTATCGTTGATTTCCGCCAATCAACGGTTATCATTTTCGCAAATGAAACTCATTAATTAATTATTAATTCACAATAAATGATAACCGTTAATTGGCGGAAATCAACGGTAATAAGATATGGTTGTAAGAGGTTGTAAAAAAAGGTTATAAGTATAAACTTCCCCTTAAATTAATTATATATGTTTCTTTAATAATTTTAAATATTTTGTAAATATTTTTATCTTTTCATTTCTATCTAAATGTTTTACTTAAATTAAAAAATACTTGCATAATAAATTAAAGAAAAAGTCTTTGTCATTTTAAATGACATAATTTTTTGTTATTTTAAGTGAAACTATTATATTTTGATATTTTTTACCTTATTTTTTTCTCCACAATATGCTCACTTTCTCTCTCCTCTTAATTTTATGGAGCATAGAAAATAAAAAAATCACTAAATATGCATCAAAACACGATAATTTCATTTAAAATGATATAAATTTATGTCATTAAAATAATAAATATTTTTTTCTTAAATAAAATACTTACTAGTTATTTCACATAAAAAAAGAGAGATTGAAAACCCCATTTATACGGAAAAATAATTGTAAACTGAATAAGAGGTGTTATATATTTTTTTTTGATAGAAAATAAGAGGTGTTATATTATTGAAGCAAATGATCACCAAAATCAGATATATAAAAACATTAAAAGAACATTTTTAAATAACTTTCCGGATGGTGTACCATAAATAAAACCATTTATTTTACAATAAATCTATATAATAATCTATTAAAAAAAACACCTACCAAACAGCCCCTTAATGGATTTTAGTATGAGTTTTTAATACAAATCTTTTTTCGACAAGCCATTAACAATGAACAACTAGCAAAAAAATAATAATTAAAAAAGTAATTACTTTTAGATTTTACGGAGAAAAATGAAACTTCGTGGCGAAAGCTGAACAGTAACCACAGACGTCATAGCGTCGTCATGGCATGACGTTGTATTTAATTCTTAGTGGAATTCGGAGAAAAAGAGAGAAATAAGAATGGAAGATGTGTGTCATTTTAAAGGATGTAAAGTTGTGTCATTTTAAAGTATATAAAGTTGTGTCATTTTAACAAATAGAAAGAGATAGATAAAGGGAGAAAGAGAGTTGACAAAAAAATTAAAGAAATATGTCTCATCTTTTTATGAAAGTGAAATAAATAAGTTGTGTTATTTAAAAGAATAAATTATTATTATTATTATTTTTTTTTTTTGCTAAGAATAATGAAACAGAGGGAAACACAACTTGCTGTTGGGCTTTGTCTTTGTTTCCATCACATTGCACAGAAATGAAGCCCATTACCAAGTAAACAACAACGTCACTTCCCCATCCATAATTTATAGACAAATTATATTAATATAATGCGCTTATTCACTGCTACTACCCTATAAGCATTAAGCAACATGTGATTTAACACCTTTTTTTTAAGGGTCTCTATCAGACTGTGTCACCCCAGATATGGCAGTGATAACACGGGCAATCGGTTTGGTTGTGTTCCCACAAGACATAGGTAAGCCTTGCTTCGTGTTTAAGTGTCTTAACATTCACATTTCCATCCCATTTTTCCAAGAAATGATAGACATGATCAATGGATTTTACATGTTCCCTCTTATCAAAAACCGGATTTTACATGTTCCCTCTTATCAAAAACCGAATTATTATTATGGCTTCAATAAATATCTGGAAACGATTTTGAATAGAATATAAACAAAAGGTTGAACTCAAGATATATACTGTATATCACTCAATTTATTTTAATTTGACTATTATAGTACTATAAAAGTTATTTGTATAATTATAAAGGGGAGCAAAGTTATGGTGGTCCGGAACCAAAAAATATTGAGTGGGATTGAGATGAGAGAAAGAGAGAAAAAATTGAAGAAAAAGAAGAGAGAAAAGAAAAGAAAAAATAAATAATACAGGTGTTAATTTTTGAGTAAAAGGACCACGGTGGTCCGGGAGCATATTAAAAATTTCCTTATAAAGAAGATATATTTTTCCTATATTACATGAGATAACATACCACTCCTACTCATACATCAAAAGTTGTGCCGACATTTATTTACTTTTTTTTATAAGGGTGGGTCTCACATGCTTTATGTCTATGACATGAGATAACAAGTCTCCTACAACGTGAGACTTGTATTTCCCAATTATAAATCTACTTTTTTTATCAAGAAACTATAAATTTAATTCCTACATCCATTTTCCTAAATTTATTTGTTTACCTAAATATTTTTAAATTAAAAAAGCTATCACCTAAGAATTTCGGTAATTATAAGGTCATGAATTCACTTCTCACCACCTCTATTGTATAGTGAAATTAAATAATAAAAAATAAAATAAAAAATTGGACTTATATAATATTCATGTTTCAAATTCAAAGAATTCTTACATAAAAAAATATATTAAAAAATTAAATGAATTATTAAAAATATGATCACCCAACAATTTAAGACCCTTGCGTAAGAGAACATTCGGGTTATTATGACATGAAAAGAGTTTTCTCAATTAATTTATAACAGATAGTAAAAAGTAAGCAAAAATCCCCAGCATATACCAAAACTGCCATTCGTATATACCTTGAAGATTCTTTAGTGGGCAAGATTGTAGTCCGTATCCATTGTTTATTACACTAAATAATAAAAAGGTTTTATAAGAATTATGTTCTAGGAAAAGTGATTATGTTATTTTATAAAGATTCATTTTGCGTGCCAAAGTTTATTTTATTTTTTTGCTGTGGGCTCCACAAAATATTATGTGTGTAGAGATTTTTTTGTGATTATGTTAAATGATAAATGATAAACCCATAATAAAATTATCGCTACGTACCAATATTGATGACCTGCTGTACCGTGACCTCATTCCTTCTTCCTTGGGCAGCATAAAAGCCCAGTTATACCAAGATTTTTTAATTTATAATAGGGAAAAACAAGTATCATGCAGGACAATCTTTTATAATATAGTCTACATTTTTATTGACATTTTTGTTTTTGAGTCACAAGAAGAACAAGGATATCGTTCTCTTCTGGCACAAGTTCCACCGCTAAAAGGACTTACTCAGAGCAACGAATTTTTAATATTAAAATTTTGATGTCTATCCTGTTCAACAAGCTGTATCATGTGGTAAATCACAGTCGTTTATTTAATTATCAACATATCTAATAACTATTATTTAAAGGTCTGTCAATACACCTATTTTAGGAAATGCACGGTAAATGAAAGTCATGTCTTTCTTGAATCAAAATAATCTACCGTTTCAATTCCCATATAATGCAAAAATAAAATAAAAAAATCTACCGTTATTTATTATTTATTATTGTGGATCTCAACTTTTAAATTTTATCGTTTTTGTTATAAAAAAACACATAATTAAGGATTGTTTGTCGTTAAATTACAAGTTACAACTACGTTTGGAGCAGACAACTTTTCTAAATTCCAAACGTGATGATGTGATACGGTGTGATAGGGAAGGGGAACCAGAAACAAATGGACCGGGGGGAACCTTTACCTGAATTACCATCTTAGCATTTTAAGATAGTCACGTGACAAGCCTATCTTTTCGGAAAAAGACACGTGATGTGGCTGCATTATTTTATTTTAAAAGTATTTTTTTTAGCATTTTTAATAATTTACTTTTTCTCGCGGCTCGTGTGCACGAGATGGCTCCTTCCTACTTCTCCGCATATGAGTTAAAGAAACTTCGAGGAAGTGACGCCGTCGCTATATAAAAAATATATAATATCTCAAATTGTCCAATAGAAAAGAAAGCAGACGTCCAATCTCCAATGGATTTGGACCACGCCAGCGGAGTGGTATTAGAAGGACGATGGGACTCTAATGCATTAAGAAATAGATTTATTTGTTTTTTATATTTTGCATCTAAAGCACTTTTCCTTTGGATACATTTTATTCCCCACACCAATTATGGAGTTTCGAAATTTACTTAAGCTTAAGCATAGAATGATTTTGCGGAAAGTACAATGGGAATATAATATTTTTTCTTATGTTCTTTTTGGTATTAGGCAGCCTAAGTTGGATCTGATTTTGGACTCACCGGCATTGGAAATTTTCACTAATCCATTGATCTATATCCCGAGAATTTTCAATGTTCTGCATTCCAAATATAACGATACCATATCAATCTATAAATTATTTATCAATTAATCCTCAAATACAATAGGAGATGAAAAAAATAAAACAATTGTATTATAAGCAAAATGATTCTTCGATTTCGGTTTCAAATTGTCTATTGGTGCCATAGTTAAGTTGAACATCTCATATTAATTGATTTAGGTGTTTGATGATATTAAAATCAATCTTTAACAGTTACATAGATCCATGTTAAAGAAATAATATAAAAACTAATTCAATTCAAAAATTTAAAGTAGAGACCCATTTAATTAAGTTATTAGATGAAGATCATGTTAACGATATTAATTATATATTTTTTTTAAATTGATTGTTTTGACAAAATTGTTGTATTTAATGTTAAAAAAATATCGAAAACCAATTATTCCTGAAATTCAAGTTATTATATATATATATATATATATATATTATTTTTTTCTTAAAAAAGTTTAAATGCAATAGCTTGGAATTTTCATGAGATTTTTTTATTCCATCTGTATCTATAAAAGACTTCTCATAAGATTAAATAATCTCCCGAACACTCTAATGTGCATAAAAAACAATTAGTACGTGTGATGCAGCACGTCACAAGACTTCATCTCGATGCAAGTGGGAGAAACTGAGCAATTGTCTACTATGATATTCACTAGCTAATGCCATGGATGCTTACTAACATACCACTTTCGCCTTTTGTGCGTGCAAAAGGCGGTAACATTAATCATGGTTACATAGTTGGCGTTTAAGGCAAGTACTAGCAACTAGCAAGGTAATCTCAAATCACCACGGTAGTTTATGTTGGTGAGTAAATTTTCATAACTGTAGATTCTCTTAACTATTTTTTGCGGCAAATAAATGTGTCAATAAGTGAGTTCTAATCCCAAAAGAGGTGGTAAAGTGGGTAATCTATTCTGTCCCGAACCTGCTTTAAAATAACTTAATCCAACCAATCTCGTTTTTGAGAATGAGGTGAAAATTTCAACCTTGATGTCCGTTAACATATTAAAAAAGTGATTTTTTTAATTATAATCTCCATAAATGTAAATGGTATTAAATGAAGACAAAAAAATATAAAAATAAAATAAAAAATCAATCCAATGGTGGGTAAGGGTGTAAATAGGCTAGGTCAGGCTAGGCATTGGCTTAAATAGGTCAGGCCTGTGTAAAATTTTTTGAACCCGGTCTTGCCTGTTAGCCTGTGTAGGCTCAAATTACAAGTCTGACCTGACTTATATTTAAAAAACAAAAAAGTCTTAGCTTAGGCCTATTAGCCTATTAAACATTCAATAATTGAAAAAAATAATAATCTTACTTTATTATTCAAAATTATTAATATAATAATTTTATTCATTTTATCTAAAATAAATAATATGACATAGGTCAACATGTAAGCTTATAGGTTCAATATGTATAAAATAGCCTATGGCCTATTTTCTAAATAAGTTTCTTTAAAAACCTAGACTTATTCTATTCGATTATTTGTAAGGGAGAGGTTATACTTAGTACCTATTTTTCTTACTATTTGTTACTACTAAATCTTAACCTTTGATTTCGGTCAATCTAACGGTTGTAATTTATGGGATCATATTTATTAATTAATTATTAATTTACAATAAATTATAACCATTAGATTGACGGAAATTAACGGTTAAGATTTGACAGTAACAAATAGTAAAAAAAAATAGATAGTAAGTATAACTTTTCCCTATTTGTAATAGGTCAAACTTGACCTAATATAAGCTAAGTCGTACGTCTCTGTAAGCCAACCTGATGCATTTACATCCTTAATGGTAGGTCAATCTGCCCCACCACAGATTGAATCTATTTTGACCCGCTTTAAATGGGATGGGTTCAAATAGATTAGTAGGTTAAAAATCCAACACAGGCCGCCACAAAAAAATCAACCCGAGAGATTATTTTGTCACCTTACTAATTTTATTTTTTATAATTCAAACTTACACTCTTTTATCAATTTATTCGCTGATATTCATATTGCCGTCACCAAATTAAGTAATACATTGAGCGTATCATTTTATCTCAATATCCTTGATCTCACGTTATTAGATTTCTCCACAAATTTCGGTATATGATTATTTTTGCATATAAGCCAACATCTTCCAAAAAAAACTTCACTATCCTACTATTCTAGGTACTAATGAATTATTCCTACAGATTCTACTATAGTTATAGCAAAAAGATTTTCTTGATCCCATGATTACGGGTGACGAATTATTTTTATTGATTCTATCATAATTATAAAATCTCCAATATACATCTAACCCTAATTGCATGATTGTCTCATCAGGTATTGACTTGTCTACAAATCTCTATTGCTACACATTCTGCCTCATTTTGTCAATGAAACACCAAAATCAACTACTATTCCAGAAGACTCAGAAGAACATATTCATTTGATTCAGGTAATCACACTCAACCGATGTAGGAGTACCAATTTTATTTTATTTTTTCTGTTAGTGAAGTGAGTTTATTGGAAGTGAAGCGTTAAGGGGTGTCATTTTAACGCAATCACAAACAAGGCGATGAGTGTAATTTCAATTTTTTATTTTATTTTATTTTTTCATGTGAATACGCACTTTTTTAGTAATAATCCTCTCTGACTGTCTCGTTCTCGATATATCGCTGGCTCGAAATTCTCAGGGGCCCCAACAACACAGTAGTTCGATAAAACCGAAACTGAAAGAGGGGGAAAAATTCGACAAGGATTCAGCAACAGCAGTGAAGTTCTGTTCCGGTGCTCTGTTCCCACTTGTTTCGATTTCTCGTTTGTTTAGGTTTCCTGTCTCGCCTTGTGTTACATTAGTTGCAGCACAGTAAAAACGTTTTACTCAGCAAACAAACAACAATCACCAATCCTTCTGAAACATTGGATAGCGTTTAGTTAGAACCACAACAACAACAACAACAACAACAACAAGAAGATTATGGGCATACTACAGGACGATGTGGTGATTATCAGGCAGCCAGAGAACGAAGGTGAATCGACAGTGATAACTGTGAATTGCCCTGACAAGACTGGTCTAGGTTGTGATTTGTGTCGCATCATACTCTTCTTTGGTCTTAGCATTGTCCGAGGAGGTAAACCAGCTCTTCATTATTCATATAAATACATATAGAGATACACACAGATACATACTTACACCTACTTTTCTTTCCTAAGATGTTTAAGGTCGTACTGGAGATAACATGAATCTGGGATTCATTCAAAATCTAATCTTTCTCTTCTGTTTTTGTTATTTATGTGAATTTTGAGATGTAGGTTTTTGATGTCTTTGATATTTTGAGACTGAATTCATTTGTTTCATTTTCATGCAATGAAGACGTATCAACCGATGGGAAATGGTGCTACATAGTTTTCTGGGTGGTGGGGAAACAAAAGACGAGGTGGAGTTTGTTGAAGAAGAGGCTAATTGGGGCATGCCCTTCTTGTTCTTCAGCTTCTGGAATTTCTTATTACCGCTCTGACTTGCAGCCACCAAAGCCTCCGGATGTGTTCCTTTTGAAATTTTGTTGCCATGATCGTAGAGGCCTTTTACATGGTAACTTTTGAAATTGCTTTTTTGAATTAGCACCCTACTTGTTTATTGTCTTGCTCTTGCCGTCTTTCAGTTAGAGATTTGGGACTTCATGATCTGCTGATAGTTGTTATTTTTGTAGCTTTCCATCTTGGTGTTGTTTCCTCCCACACTTGTGTTCCCAAATTGTTGGAGTGGTAAATGGGTCTTAGGGTTCTTTTTGATTGTTGTGAAATTTATGCTAAAAGGAAAATGAATTGACTGTCTTTACAATGGCAATTGTTGTCATCCTCTAAAACGTTTTCCAATTCTAAAGCTTCATTGTGTATTATTCGTGGATTCTCTGCCTTCCTTGAATTTTTCCTCTCTTTCTAGATATATTGATTATAAGTTATCTGGCTAAAGCTTCATTTGTTCTATTCGTGGGTTGACAAAATAACTGAATGTCTTCGTTATTGGGACAGATGTTACAGAGGTTCTTTGTGAGCTGGAGCTCACCATAAAAAAAGTGAAAGTGTCAACTACACCTGATGGCAAAGTGATGGATCTGTTTTTCATCACGGATACAAGGTTGCACATTTCTATACATATATATTTTTGGAACAAGCTTGTGTTGTGATTTGGTACCCTCTAATTGCTAGTTCCTTTCAACCGAAGTTTCTTTATCTATTTACTAGGACTGTGGATTTGGTGAGTTCGATTGCCAAGTGTTCTTTTTATAATAAAAAAAATGGAATTTGAACGGGACTAATAAGTTAGCTAAGTAAGTTGAAACAGTCGATATAATCACTCTTGTGAAATTTTGTGTCGAGAAACTGTCAACCTGATAGTTATCCTATCCTATTCTAGTAAAATCTTTTTTGGTTTGCTCAGGGAAATGTGCTACTTATGTTCCTAAGTTTTTTCATGGCAAGCATCTATAATGCATTTTATGAGAACGGAGGCTTATTTGCTGGTGTACAATATGTGCATTTCATGATAATACCATCTGCTTTTAGCTTACTAACTAACCTACTGTTTAATCTTATGTATACGTGTATATATCAGGGAACTTCTACATACAAAGAAGAGAAGGGATGACACAATTGAACAGTTAACAGCTATTTTGGAGGATGAATTAATTACCATTGATATTGAATTGGTTGGCCCAGAAATTACTGCTTGTTCTCAAGCATCTTCATTCCTTCCAAATGAAATCACAGAAGATGTCTTCCATTTGGAACTTCCTGATTCAGTTCGAAGTGGGACTTATACATCAGATTCTGTTTCTATCGCGATGGACAACTTGTTGAGTCCTGCTCATACGCTTGTCCAAATTATGTGCCAAGATCACAAAGGTCTTCTTTATGACATCATGAGAACTCTGAAGGACTACAATATTCAGGTATAGCAATTTTAAATCTGAATAATACAATATTTTTAGGCTGCTACGAAATGCCGTTCCTCTGTGATTGGAAAGTCACGGATTCGAGTGTGAGCAATAACCTCCTAGCAAAAAATGTAAGGGTAAGGTTAGACACAATCGACCTTAATCCTTATCCTCCCAAAATTGGGGAGCCTTGGGTTTGTCCTTTTTTTTTCTTTTGCTTTTATGCTGCTATGAATGGGATAGCACTGTAAGCAGAAGGAATTGATAAGCCTATAAAGTTTATTTCATATTAAATGTGCAGTCTTTTGTATGTCAATACTGCATTTTAAAATTTCATCTTCCCTTCGTCACGAGCAGTTTGTGTTTGTTGTTCCAAGTAACTTGAAACAATGGCATGCCTATACTTTCTTAGTCATCTCTCATCTAATATCCTAAAAGAAAATCTAATTTGTCATTTAAACAGATTTCTTATGGGCGATTCACAACAAAACCTAGAGGAAAATGTGAGCTCGACTTGTTCATCATGCAAGCAGATGGGAAAAAGATAGTTGACGCCAGCAAGCAGGAGTCGTTGTACTCACGCCTTAGGATGGAACTACTACGTCCGATTAGAGTAGCTGTTGTGAGCAGGGGCCCTGATACAGAGCTGCTAGTTGCAAACCCCGTGGAGTTATCTGGCAAGGGACGGCCTCTTGTTTTTCATGATATTACTCTTGCTCTCAAAATGCTTGGCACCGGCATCTTTTCGGTACTTACAAATCTTATCTGCTCTATGTTACATCCTACTATTTAGTTTCCATGCATGCTCTAATTCATCAGTTAAGTCATAGTCTCCCCTAGGTGACTGGCTCAATATGAAATTTTACACTGTTTATACTTCCCACATTCATAAAATTAGATAAGGCTGAGCGAAAAAAGAGAGGTGGACTTTGATCATTTATATCATGTCAATGTTCTGACTAATTGTTTCGACAGGCTGAAATTGGAAGACATGTGATTAGAGACCGCGAGTGGGAAGTTTATAGAGTCTTGCTGGATGAAGGGGAGAGTTTATCGGTTCCATGGAACAAGATTGAGAAAGGAGTTTGGAAAATGTTGATGGGTTGGGAGTGATCCATCATGGTTGGTGGCATTGTTACTTCTCAATGGACCTGTGCCTGTGTACAGATAACAAGGTTCTCAAATAGTTACTAGAATGTAAGTAGATGAAATTGTGAAATATATTGTGCAAATTATAATCTTTCCCACGTTTTATTATAGAGTTTTTGTGATTCTAACTTATGTGTAGAAAGAAGGCAATAGCAACTAGCAAGTATATTAAAACAAAAAAGGAGGGTAGTTGGGTTGATCAAAGCATTAAATGAAAATGAAATATTGTGAAGTGGTTATATTCAGTTCCTCTGTCTATAGTAAAGTGGTCATACATAAAGGGATATAATAATTTATAGAATTACACTAATCCTTGCACTCTGCTTGCAAATGAAGAGTATCATTGCAATTTGCAAACTTAAGGGTTTACGAATGAACAGTTAACGAATGAATTTCTTAAAGCAGTGACATGTTTAATGGAATTCGAACGTGTTAACACTAGTTTTTGATTCAAGGAATGGAATGAAGCTCTTTCTGGCCACGCTACTTTGCCGCCATCTTTAAGATATAAATTTCATCAACTACCACCACTGACTTGTGAGCCTTTTATTGACTAAATTCTCATTGCTCTTTGTGCTTCTTCATTTTTTATTATGTCATTTTCCTTAGATGTGACTTTGACGAGTAAGTTGCTTTCGATATTTTATCTTATATTATTATAATTAATAGGTTTGCTTAGCTTATAATTTAACAGTTGTGCCCTACATGGATGTCAATAGACAGACCTTAGTTCTGTATAATAAATGATTCATTAGTTTATAGACACATGTTCGACTGTCTGCAGTCAATGTTTTCCGCTGCTTTTTTTCTTAGGACACGTTTCTGACTTTCTGTCATTAGCATAGCTTGATCAATGATTGGTATTGAACTTATTGTAAATTACGGGGATTCCCTGGGCATTGCAGATAAAGAAACGCTAGCACTATTTTTGGTGTGTCATATAATTATAAAATCATTAATATCAACATCAACATCACCTTTATCCCAAATTAATTGGGGTCGGTGGTAGATGAACCCATATGAAAGATATAAGATTGTTGAAAAAATAAAATAAAATAAAAAATAATATATATATATATATATATATATATATATATATATATATATATATATATATAAAAGTGAAAAAGAAAGGGACGAGAAGAAGTTGGAGAAATGAAGGGGAAAAGGACTAAAAAGGGACCATCTGGAACATAGGAATAACCACGGGTCTAACCCTCCACCATACTTATAGCTTTTCTTCATTTCGTTCTAAGACATACCGTCCGCCAATCTATATCCCACTCTATTAAATCTTGTTTTACTACCTTCCCCCAAATAAGTTTCGGCCGATCTCTGCCTCTTTTTGTGTTGAGCTCTTGGTAACAAACTTCTGTTCTTAAGGGAGCATCCAAGGACCTTCTCATCACGTGCCCAAACCACCTCAATCTATGTTCTCTCATCTTCTCGGCAACCGGTATTACTCCGACCTTTCGTCGAATGTCTTCATTTCTTATCTTATCCATTTTTGTGTAACAACTTTAAATTTATGAATTGAGTTGATTCTTTACATAATATCATAACTGACATGACTAAATGATTATAAATTCAATTTTCAACATTTTTATTCTATTAATAAAAAAAATAAATATTATAATTTCTTTTTGGATTCCCATGCAAGAAAATATGTTAGAGAATTATAAAATCATAAATATAATCTCACCGAATAACTTGATCTTATGGGTTGATTTTTACCATGGTGTAACAATTTGTATTTGTAAATAACGTGTTAACATCAAGAAAAACCCCATTTATTGCTATGCCGTTAAAAAATCTTCCCATAGATGTCAGAAACTGGTATTATAATATTTTGTTTGTTATCATTACCATTTGTCAGCATAATATATAGACTCCGTGAAGGGACAAGATTCATGGTAATACTGGACAAAAACATTGTGTGATATTTATCTCGTGCCACTTATATTAGATCCATTTGCTCTATTTTTTTTCTCTTGTAAAATAAAATGTCGTTGCCTTTTCGTTGTCCTTCTCATTGTCGGTATGAAACACGATTAGGAAAAAAAATAAAACTTAAACATCAGTCAATGCACTGCACAACAAAAATGTGTCACGGATATCTTTGGGTTTTGGGTTCATCTGGCAAGGTGAAAATAACAAATGGGTCTTTTTTAAAACAAAAAACTAGACTTGCCATCGTAGAATTTGTCGGTGTGACTGATTCACTGCTTCCTTACCAGTTATATTTTAGTGTGTTTCAGCAGATAATAATTTACGAATTGGTGGGTTCTTTTGCGATTATTTAATTTAAGCAAAGCATAGTTTTGCTATTTATACAGACCCAGCAAGCAGTATTATTTACTGCTTTATCGCCAACTAATTGAATGATTATTGGAGGTTTACTCAAATTAGCTGGTTATAACAACCAAGGAATGAGTTTGTGGTGATAAGTTTAACTTAGAGTGTAAGTTATACTAGTGTAAAATGATCCTGACACATATAGAGGCAGGATATTCTTACACCGGTGTAAGAGTTAGAAGTCTTACACTCAATCTTGACCATTAATCCACTTGTATTCAATGGCCCACAATACTAAAAAATTTGAGCCCTTAGATATAAATGAGATCAGCGGATAAGATTAAGAGTGTAATTTACACTGGTGTAAAATGATCCATATATATACCAGTGTAAGTTACACTCTTAATCTTGTCCGCTGATCTCACTTATATCTAAGGGCTCAAATTTTTTAGTATTGTGGGCCATTGGATACAAGTGGATCAATGGTCAAGATTGAGTGTAAGAATATCCTGCCCCATATATATATATATATATATATATATATCAGTAAATTACATATATTTTATGTCATTATCAGCTTTTCTCTAGAAATAATATGAATTGGCGGCCAATGATGACTCTTTTGAAATTTCAATGCTATATCTTTTCTTCCCTCGGTGTGATTTTTGAGTGGTATTGCTTTAAGTATTGACACAGATATATGTTCTTTCGTCTTTAACCCCTTTTAATTTGGACCACCATACGAAAATTTTGGAGTACTAATCTCTTGGAAAGTTGTGGAGAAAGTGATTAGGATTTAGGACAATATGAATATAGAGTACAGTGAACCAAATGGCAAAATGAAGAATAAAGGAATAACAATTGCAGGTTGACCATTAATACAACTGATTGTCATAGCTTACAGTTTCCAGTATATTCCTAATTTGTGCAAGATGCCAGCAACCACCCCCCAGAAAGTGATTTCAGCAAAGATGACATATAAGATAGTTCCCACCCTGTCAGAGTGCCAAACATTGACAAACACGTGCTTCTTGATCCAATGTACCTAATTATGGTTCCATATCCAAAATGGTTAGCTCCTGCTCCTAGTCACTTGATATACTAGAAAGTTATATTTTGGAAAATTATGATATAATTAAGGGATATGTTTTTCTCATTTTATGAGACAAATTATCTCATGCAACACAAAAAAAAAATGGATGAGACCCACTAAAAAAAAAGAGAAAAAAAAAGTGGGTCTCATCCACTTTTTTGTGTGTTGCATGAGATAATTTGTCTCATGCAACATGAGAAAAACATTTCCCTATAATTAAAGTAGAGGCGGGTTATATTTATAAACTTTTTTGTTTACAAACTCTTACAAACTACACTAAGTACGACCGGTCATACTTTAATCATGCAGTATACTACCGATCGTACTAGTGTAATTTATAAAAAAAGTCCGTAAACGGACCTATCTCCAAGAATAGAGCATATAAAATAGAAATCAAAAGAGGTTGCTTCTTACTAGTGAGTTATTTGGACCTTCATAATACCAGCCATTTACAAATGCTGCGAAGATGCCCTCGGCTGCCATCACAAAAACTAGCATAGCATTCATTCCTATCCATTCCAAGAACAAGAATGGAGTACGAAGCCCCCAAACATCGATCTGTTTGATTATTAGAAGCATTAAAGAAGAAGAATCACAAGGTTAAAGAAAAGCTTAAAAAAAAAAGAAGTAACAATTATTAGTAACCAACAAAGGATTTTTGTACTAGAATACCACATTATACCTACCAATATGTAGAACCCAGAGAAGACAATTCCAGCTGCTCCAGCAGTGAAACAAACGTAGCTGAAGCTGTAGAGTTGCTTGTTAAGTGGGATAGCTGCAGTATTCCATGAAAACTTGTGTAAGATTTGTTTTGCATGCAAATGGTACATTTCTTGAATGGATTTTAAGAGGTGCTTGCCTCTCACTAACTTACCATCTGTAAAATGAAGTATGATGGCTATTATGAGCAAAACAAATCCCATTGATACCCATTGTTTCAGCCTCTCCGAATGACCCTGTCAAAGTTTTATACATTAATAGGCCTTTCACAAAATTGCATTTATAGAATAGATGTTTAGAGTGTATAACATAGGGTAACAAATTTGTAACCTTGAAGTGAATCAAGACGTGCCCATAATGGATGCCGATAGTGCCAGAGAGGATAGCTGATATGGTACTAGTTTAATGAAAACAAAAAAAATATTTTATTGATGGATAAATGGAGGTTATTTTTTTTTTTTATGGAATAACTCAAATTTATAGATAGATACAAGAGAAAAAGAAAACAAAGAGCAAACCTCAACAAGCCCTCGGGTTCAAAAGGAGCACGACACCAACTTGGAGCATCTTCACGAAATTGACCTTCGGCTGGAGAATTCAATGTGCATGCCTATATAAAATGTCATATGAAAAATTAGAAGAGCAATAATAGAATCAATTGTTTACAATAATACCAAAATATTCGAATAAATTAAGGAGCAAATCTTGTGACACAAAATGTGGACTAATAACTACTACTACTAATAAGTCAATACTCACCTTCAAGCGTGTCCAAACAGGTTGAGAATAAAGATGGTTAACCCCCCAAACTTGTCTATCCACATGCCCAACAGCGTTACATGCAGGTCCTAGGTGTCCTCTCATCCCACATATAACCTAATAAATGGAAGGAAGAACCAAAAAAAAACAAAAAACAAACGAAAGCTTAGTGTCAATGTAACAATTCTAAAGATATAACAGAGGTACTTACGACATAGAGTTAGAGAAAAAGTATGTACTGTGTATCTCTTTTGTTCGCCGTTAACATGATCCACAAAACTCCAATCCGGAACATAGAGAGTGAAGGTTGTGATCATGTAAATGAGAAATGCAACGAAGCCCCCAAACCTAATCCATACGTGTATATGTACTATTAATCAAAGCAAGTTCATAATCTACATTTATCAATTTCAGTTAAATGTGATTCATTCCTTCATATTTTTTTTATCCCTCTTGTAATCAGCATATTTAAAGTTTGAAGTTAAATAATTGTGTGTTGCTTTTTCTCACCATTGCCATTTATAGGCAGTAAAAATTGATAGGTATCCGGGGCTCAAGGTGGAGGGTCTAAGCTTGGTGGTAAATGTCTCTATTAGTGCTACAACACAGTATACAAGGGCTATTCTCTGCAAACACACAAATATAGAAATGTGATTATTCAAGAAAATGTGTTGCAATGGGATTGTTATGCATTAGGCCCGCATATATTTCCATACCTGGAGAATGCCACACCATCGTATAAATTTCATGTCAACTCCATATGAGAGATCATCAGGGGCATGAGAGTATCCACCTGTACTAGTTAAATACCAAAATTTATTTATGCAATGGGTTCAGTGTGTGTCATTCAAAAGGACGCAAGTTGTTATGACCGGTCACATTTTGTCACTTTTTTTTTTTTCACTTTACACGTCAGCGATGTGACTGAGGAGAGAAAAAAAATCAGCTTTTCAGTTTTACACAAAGTATGACCGGTCAAACTTTGTGTAAATCATCTAAAAGAACACAACTTGTGTCCGTTCAAATGAAAGTCTTTTTTCCCTTATGCAATACATGTGGGTTCAATATGCATTGAACGTATTATACCCTTTGAATGTAAGATTAAAAACCACATCGACTTTCGCTTGGCAGCTTACCACACCTTGTAAATTTAAGTATATGAAAAACAGCTCATAAACAGAAAACATTCAAAGTTTCAATGATCGAGAATATTCTAGTATATCAGGAAGCATATAATCTCTGTTCCCAAGTTCGAGTTTAATTTTCTGTTCTAGAACAGGACGTGTTAACAAAAATTGTATGGTGAGTTTGAGGAATTTTGTTCACCTTGCAAAAGTATACCCCAGAAAAGAAGCTTCAATGTCCTGAGGATTATCTTCTTTACGGCATCCTTTATCTTGGGGATTCTCTGCATTATCACAGTCGAAGTTTATCGATGAACTAAAATTTTCATCATATGCTCATTATATAAAAATACTAGTTTGAGATGGTGTTGTTGATGCTGATTATATAAAGTATAACAAAAGTACTTTTACAAACATTAGAAAAAAAGAGTAGCATAACTTGCAGAGAAAATAATTTACTAGAAACATTGAATTTGACAACTGAACTATGCATGATTGATTTCTAAATTTACCATACCACTAAGGGTTGGCTTAGTGTTTTTAATTTTATGCTTCGTGAGAAAAATTGTAGCTAGGGATTCACTGCTGTTACTTGCAGTGAACTAATGCAGTGATATTTCTTATACTATTGAGAAACAGTTTTTTTGTAGTAAAGTATGGCAGTTATGATCAACAGTTTTAAAGAAGACTGTGACCGTGCACAAGACAATTTAGAAACAAACCTCTAAGAACGTCCTGATACAAAAAATATCTTCGTCTGATGTAAACTAGACAGAGATCAGAGGAAGAAAATATTTACATTATGTTTGATTTTTTTCTTTATTTTCATATTCAATTGACATGTTTCTCCTCGTAATTATAAAAATAATAATTATTTGACTTTTTTATGGGCCTTTATGAAAGACATATATTTTAGAAGGCCCAATAAAAATAATGGAATTTTTTTTTTTTATAGCAAATGAAGGAAAACATTAATCAAGGATGTTAACAATATATTCTGGATAACATGGGCCCTCATAAAAGCCCAAGAAGGCCTATAAATCCATTACCCACATGTAAATCTTAGAGGTGCCAAAATGGGCTCAGCCCGCAGGGCCGGTCCGCCCGCCAAGCGGGATAGGACAGATTGAATTTTTCAAATCCGTTGCCGGCCAGCATGCCCGGGATGATTTTTTTTTTAATTTTTAGTATAAAATGTCACGAGCTTGGCGGGAGGAGCGGGCAGCCTCCGCCCGCCCAAACGGGGCTGGGCGGGGCAGACTGAGATTTATAGCCCATCTTCAAAGGCGGGACGGGCAGCCCGCTTTGCCACCTCTAGTAAATTCTCTAAATAATAGATAAAGTCTACAAGTATTGATATATTCTCTTTTTGTTATGCTGTCACTGTCCACATCACCTCTTTGACAAAGTCATTAGTCTGTGCACTTTGATTTGCTACCTTAAAGATATATATATGAAAAATGTTTATCCTTTTAAATGACACAATTTATATCTTTTCACTCTCACAAAGAAGTGAAACCCACACCTTTAATTTTTTTATCAATTCTATTTCCTCCTTTATCTATCTCTTTTTCTATCTTAGGATGACACAACCCATAAATCAAACATAAACATATTAAACTCTAACTAATCTCTTCAGGACAGAACAACTTTTTTCTTGTTTTTTATAAATTACCGGGGGAAACGGCAATTGTTTTCACTTGTAAAATTTCGAAAATACGAAAAAATAAGGTGATCTTTTTTGTATTTGTAGATAAAAATACATTAACTAAAAAAAATAAAATGAAACTCTACTTTAAAATAATATCATGGCTACCTTGAGTGCAAGTGCTATAGCAACCCCAACAATGAAAAGAAAGAAAGGCATAACGAAATCAGCCAAAGTACATCCATTCCAGGGAGAGTGATCAATGCGCGGATAAACTCCTCCAGCATCGTCTACCAGCACCATCAGCTATACATAAATAGCCAAAAAAATGCTTTAGACAATTAATTATTTATAAGCCAACATAAACTTTTACTTTTATTTCTTTTTAAAAAAGAGACTTTTTTTTTTTTAGGTAAGGCCTATCACCTATCTAGTAAACTTGGCATAGGAATCCTAATATGGGGAAATATGTTCCTGTCCCTTCATGGTCCTTCCATTAAGGAGGTGATACATGAATTTTTTATTTTTTTCTCCTTTTTCTCTTCTTTCTCCTCAATTTCTCTTTTACTTTCTTTTCTTCAACCCACCCAATCACGGATGGCCCCGGCAGCGCCAAATTTAAGCTCCTAATAAGGCTTGGAGGAAAGAGTGAAAATAGGGAAAAAAAAGATAAAGATAAAGGACATATCATGTCCCTAGAATCTAGATTAACTAAAAAGTTTAGAGTGCACTAACCACTATGGTGAGGCCCCTAAATGCATCAAGAGTTGCAACCCTCTTTGTCTTCTGCTTAACCGGTGGCTGATCCTGTTCATCTATTTGATGGATGGATTCATCCACAGGCTTAGCCATTGTCTCTTTGTCATGCTCAATAATATAATCTCCACTTTTGCTTTTAATGGTTTCCTGCTTCTTCAAGTCATCCTTACCATCATCATTCAGTGGTGAATTGAGGCCTTCTTCAATTCTCTTAGTTTCATCCATGGCTTAATAGTGAATATTCGACAAAGTTCAAACTTATCCTTCTCTGGAGGTGGCATATATAATAATTGTAGGGAGAGATGGAATTAGAAGTGATAGAGAGCTCCAAACGAAGTAGATGGCCGGCAGTGTTTGGCCTTGTCATCAAGTCAACGGGGGTACGGATATATATATATATATATATATATATATATATATATATATATATATATATAGTTCAGATTATTTTACATCCGTGTAAGTTACACTCTCAATATTATCCGTTGATTCCATTTATATCTAACGGCTCAATTTTTTAATAATAAGAGCCATTGGGTGGATCAATGGTCAAATTTGAAGATAAGATTTCTAACTTTTACACCGGTGTAAGAACATCCTCATACATATATATATATATATATAGGTGGGTTAAGTGGATGTCATGTGATTGGATATAAGATTTTGTTCAGTTATATATTTTTAAATTATGTATTATGCATGGGTACTACATAATTATGATATTAAAGATATTTTGTTAACTATGTATTACGGTAATAGATAGCTATAATATTAAAGAATAGATTGCAAAACAATACTAATATCATGATTATGTCTATACGTAGTATATAATTAAAAAAAACTTTATTTCACAAAAAAAAAAAACTTTAATATTATAATAATGTAGTATCCGTAGTATATAGTTAAAAGAATAATTTTAATATTATAACTATGTACTATCTATAATATATAGTTAAAAAATATGTGAGTGGGCAAAACTTTACATCTAGTCAAATAACAAACCATTGTATACATATATATGATAAAAATATTTATCCTTTTAAATGACACAATGTCATTTTACTCTCACAAAGAGTAAGATCTACACATTTATTTTTTTATTCACTCTCTCCTTCTCTTTATCTATGTCTTTTTCTTACTTAAAATAATATAATTCTAGATTCTTTAAAATGGTACATATTTTATATATATATATATATATATATATGAGAAGAATATTTTTCCGGCAATTTGAGATAAGTTTATCTTCGGCCACCCAAAAATTACAATGATAAGCCATATAAGTGAAATCAATGGACAAGATTTGGAGTGTAACTTATACAGGTGTAAAATGATCCCCACCTATATATATATATTAGCTATATTACATAAGTAAGAGACAGATAAAGGGATCTGGAAAGAAAGACAGGGAAGAGGTCCAAATTATGATATTTTATATTAGCATTAGCAGGCTAGTGAATGTAATTAATTAGCCGAGACTTTACTTTGTTTCTTCTTGTTGCTCCCTCATTTGTTTAAACTTCGACTACGTCATTGTTTGCTGTCTTTGACAGTGACACCATTTCATTTTCCCATCTTACGACTTAACCAAATTATGATATTGGGAAATCCTTATTTTCAAACCACTTGGTGTATGTTTCGATAGTGGCTAGTATCGGGTCTTGCCTTGATTTGAGAAGCCCAGCCCAAGTTCAACCGAAGTAAAAGGACAAAAACTAATTCCAGGGTATTATAGATATCACAATCGATATATAATCTTGACAAGTTTGCTTAATTCGAAATCAAATCATTTTATATATTATTTAATATATTTTAATTTCATTAAAAATTATTCTAAATATAAAATAATTAAATTTTAATGTACTAGCCATACAAACAAGTTTTATAATATGACAATACATTATTAAATCATAATGCAAGTTATGTTCACATTGATAATGCCTATCAGAATCAAATTCATATAAAATTCTGATTATAATTTAAAATGGTTGCAAAAATTAAAATTAATCTCATGTTATATTTTTTTTTTTTTTTTGGGTACTATAAGAGGGCAAAAGCCCCGCCGAGATTTTTTTTATTTTTTTTGGGTGAGGCTTCAAGCAACAATAAGATTACTTCTTGTGATCTTTTACCAAAAAAAAAAAGATTACTTCTTGTGATCAAAAGATTATGAGTTGGATTAATAGTGGAGCCATGTTGAGACCAATTGGGGCCTAGACTTGGCTGGTTTTCAAAAATGATACATGTTTTCTTTAAATATTATGGTACAGCCTTGACACTGATTATGTTTTTTTAGTACTATAAAAAATTATTTCTTAGTTCCGTCACTGGGTTGGATTGAGTATAAGAAACAATTTTTTTTTGCAAAAATGCAACATACAATCGACCATCATATTTATATCTACGGTTACAAGTTGAGTAATCTTGTATTTTACCCTTATAAAAGTATTTAAAAAAGGATAGGATATTGTGATAACCAAATAATTTTATTACCAATGTTACTACCACATCTTAACCGTTGATTTCCGTCAATCAACGGATATCATTTATTGTGAATTAATAATTAATTAATGAGTTTAATTTGAAAAATGATAATCGTTCATTGACGGAAATCAACGGTTAAAATGTGGTAGTAACATTATTTGGTTGTCACAATATTCTATCTCTTTAAAAAAATGAAAGAGGAAGAGATAGATGTAAGATGATTTAAAAATTCAAATATTGTTTTTATTAATAAAAAACATCGGTTATATGAACATAAGGGCATATTTGAATAGTGTTTTCAAAAATAGATTTTTTATTTTTTTAAAATTTTTGTTTGATAAGGACTATGTTGCAAAAATAGTTCTAAAAATTATAATTATTTTTTAATTTTAGAATCGAATTTAGAAAATATGTCTAAGTTATTTTTGTTTTGTTTTAACTTTTAACTTTCAAAACACAAAAAATACTTATTTCATTAACTATTCTATAAAATAGATTTAAGAAAAATGAATAATTATAACACAATCAAACATGTCGTCTAACATGTTATCTTCCACAAGCTTAATTATTTTCATTATTTTGTTGCAATTTATACTTTATTTAGAGAATATATATATAAAGCTTAAGCTATGTAAGGAAAAATTTATGAAAGTTCTTATATTTTAAGGAGAAGCTCAAGAATTCATAAATTAAAACATTCTCGTTGGTGACAGGGGAAGTCCAAAGCAAGAAAGCCATCCATTAATTATAAGTGAAAATATAATAAGTGGACTCCATATCTAGTCTAAACCCAAAACTTTGACGCTTTGAGTTTATGGGATTTTTTATGGGTAATATGTCTCTCTTAAAAGCTAGAGAAACATCATCTCTAATTGGAAAATATTTTTTATGTTTTAGGACCGCCCAATAATCTGGTGCTATCTCTCATAACATCATTTTTTTTCTTTCTCTTTTTACCCCTGTTATTTTTTTTCTTTTCTACTTTTACCCTTCCATTTCCTGCAATTGACTATCGAAAATTGCACTTTTTATATGGGTCTCATATATTATTTGTCTCTGCAACAAAAAATAATTTGTCTTCTACTGCATGAAAATAATACTGCATGAAAATAATATTGCCCTTTTTTTATTTATGCATTCCTTAATTAATCATTTTTATCCTATCCAGATTTTATCACTCACAAAACAACTTCAAAGGATGCAAAATGCATTATTTCACTATGATATGGATTTTACCATCTATTATCTAAATAATAGGAGATGGTTTCACGTAGAAAGGGATTGGTCCTTAATTCCCATATATATAATATGAAAAAAAAATTTATCATGTTCCATGTGAATTCAATTCTCATGTTTGTAACCCTTCGATTTGCGTGCAAAACTTTTATTTTCTTTTTTCATTTTTTAATAAATGTGGGACACTAGTTGAGTCACAATATGAAAATTGAATTCTCATGCAACATGAGAATTGAATTCTCATGCGACATGAAAAAAATCAAAACCCATGTAATATTGGGTTTGCAAATTATTGATCGTACAGTTTCGGCACACAAATTGTTTGTGATTGTCACACAAATTGTTTCCAGTAACATCAGTACCAGCGATGGAATACACCGAAACAAAATGAAGTGTTGCCTTCAACATGTGGTCAGTGATGAAAGGAAGATAAGGATGTCTATCAGTGTATGATTCAAGTGGTGAGGATGATCAAACACTTAACGCATACATTTGGTTTTTCGTTTAGAAAGCCCCCAAATAATGATTTGGACAAAAACATGTCTATTATTATAACTTTTGCCCAAACTATGGCTTTAAGTTCTGAACAGAAAACTAAACACGCTATTATTAGTGGTTCAGAATAATAATTTATTATACTAGAACCACAAAAAAATAAAAATAAATATAAAGCTAGAAACTTCAAGCAATAAATGAATGAGGTTATAACAGTTTGTCAACAAAATACTTGAAATTAGAAGAAAAAAATACAATAACAGTTAAATTTGGCATGCTTACATTCATCAAAGTTGCAAATTGAAGAATTTAAGTGCATATATGTTCTGTACCAAAAAAAAAAAAAAAGTGCATATATGTTCCAGTTGTTTTGCCACAGTTCTTTAATGTCCATACTAGCGTTGTTTCTTTCTTCTTCTTCTTCTTTTTCTTTGTTGGCGGGATTTTTTTCTTTAAAAAGTTTTTTTTTTCTACAATGATCATAATTATCTTTTTTTAATCCCGAGTTGGAACTTAATCATAATTAAAACTTCTCACTCCTTTCTAAAAATGTATTTGATAAGAATTTGAACCCAAATTCTCTCGGTCTATATTGCGAACTAAATTACACCTGTTGAATAAAGTCCATTTATTTTTATTTTTATTTTTTATAACAAAAATTCCATTTTTTAACTTTGAAAGAAAACTATACATTTAATAAGCCTAAATTAAAAGACTCTTTATTCCAACTTCCAATCCGTTAAAAATCTATTCTTGACTTAACTTCAAAGAACTCACCTATTTTTAATATTAATTAGAAATGTTTCCAGGGTATCGTTAATCAGCTTTAATTTTCTATGGCAGCTGGGTCGTGTTATTGCTTGCGAGTTTAACCTTTGTCCTCCCTCATTGCAGTGACCCTTCATCTTACAGAATGAGGGACGTCTTTGCAAAACCTTGGTCACAATTTCTGATATTTTGAGGGACAAATTTGCAATTAAACAACTTATCTATATAAGGTAACCAACTGCAAAAGTTGTTTTAGTAAATCCAAACGTTTACATAAGTTTCTACGTCATCAACGGTGTGAAATGCATGGTGCATTCATGCACCCCCAAAATTGCTTTTAGACGGAGCCTTCAATAAAATGATATTTTCACCGTTAAAATATCAATCGCTTTTTAGGTACAAAGAGAGCAAAAAGACAAGACAACCCACAACCAATAGTCATATGGCCTAACACCATTAAATTTAAAGTTGGCAGTTGGGCTCGATTCTAAAAAGTCTTAGGGCTTTCAATTAGATTTGCAATTCAGGTCAATGTTGACCTAAAGTTTGTAAAGCTAGTCTGGTTTTATACTTTACATATTAAAAAAATATGATACATTCAATTGCATATAGACTAATTAAATTCTATTGGTATGTATAAAGTAATTTAATTTAATAGTACTATTAAGATCTAAAATCAGATTAGGATAGATCTTGGCATAGACTTTACAGGTTATCCTGGTAGCAGGAAATCCGATTTCGACACTAGCACGGCCAAACTGATAGCAGCAGATATCAACAAATATCTCTTGCCATAAATAGCAATAAAGTAGTAATACTTTCCTTATTCTTCTTTTCGGTTTTGCGCTGGTCCAATAAAGTACGTTCATATACCCATTTGATTATATTATTTCGGTTTTGCTCTCTTTGTACATGATCATAAAATATCAAGCAATATAAAATCAAATGGGAAAATGAGCAACAAAATCGGAGGAAAGAAGGAATTATATGTCAGGATTTTTTTCGCAAAGATCATAAAATATCAAGCAATATAGAATCACATAGGTAAATGATCAAGACATTTCATAAAGCCACATCACATTCAAATTATCATGACATCTCACAAAAACAATAGAGCATCTTGCAAATAAAAAGATCCCCTAAAGTGAAGCAAAATCATGCAATGTAGAAAGGTATGCAACTATATGAATAATAAATGAATATATACTACATTTCGCCACTCATGCTTTCAACATAAGCAATAAGCTTAGGGACTTATGACATGTAATAAATATATTTAAACCCACTCGGGAAAGACTTCACCATGAAAAAATCTCACATTTAAAGCTTTCACCGTGAAGAAAAGGCTTCAGTCAACAAAGGCTACTTCAGCCACATTGCTTATGCAAATTTCACCACCAAGATACTTCTGCAAAAAATCTTATCTCAAGCCATCCACAAGGACCAATGATAATAGTTTGTCGTCTCACCACTTGCAAGTAATTTGGAGACATCTCCCATAGCTGATTATCTCTCTACTATAAAAATGAATGTGTTAACCAGAGGTATGCATCTTTTTATATATGAATAAACGTTTACACAAAATATGACTTGACTATTGTAGTGTTTTGTAGATACATCCCCGACTTATTCAAGTGAAAACCCATTAATTAAATATATATCAAATCATTTATATAGATGAAGATCAGCATTCCAAGAAAATTGGTTCTGATCAACTACCAAACACATTTTTATTCCCTCTGTTATTTTTCTATTATATTTTCAACAAGAACCAACTAGAATACAATATGCCTAAAGTGTTGGACCAAGATTAATGTAGTTAATCGGAAAATTATATTTGTACGTTACGATATCCATGCCACTTTTACGCTTTGTTTATATGCGAAATAAAATTAGAGAATGCGTGTATTGAAAATTCGTGTTTATTGTTTTAATAACTAAAAAATAATTTGATAATAATGTAATAAAAATAATATATTTTGTTCAATATTAGTTGCTCAATAAATAAGAGTTACCAACATGTAACAAGGATAGCAAAGTTCGATTCCGATAAATTCTACATATAAGTATGTAACAGAGTAATAATTCCGTTATTATCTTTGACATTCCCCTTGTTTTGGACCTCGTTAGGGAGTAAAAATGTAGTGCTCCAGAGCACTTTGGATTCAGTTGGCTAGAGGAAAGATAAAGAAAGAAAAAATAAATGAGAGAAAAGAAAAAAATAAAAAATAAATACAAGTGTCATATTTTGATTAGAAGGACCACAAAGTCCAGGAGCATATTAAACTTTTTCATCATTAGGAGCTATGTTGATATGAAATATGATATGATACGTCAATACTTAATTTAAAAAAATATTAGACTTTGACAAGTTAGTACTTATTTTAATATTAAATCATAATATAGCAAAATCATAACATAGAATTTAATAATTTACATTTAATGCATATAGGAGTTCATAATATGTTATATAACTAATAAAATATTTAAATTCCATAACATGAAGCAAAAATAAGTTTTCATGCCATGTTAATTTTTCATATTTAGTAAAAAAAATAAAATAAAATACAGATTAGATAAAATACTTGTCGAAAAATATTAAAAACATGTCGGAGCATTATCTCAAAAAATATTAACAACTTATTGAAACATGTCAATACCCAACACACATTTTTTTTTAATAATAAAATGGATGTCCGTGCTTCCATCATTATCCTATTTAATAATAGAAATGGCAAAACCTCAAGACTTAAAATACTGTCAAAGGCGCCACTTTCTCACCGATGGCACAGAGCAAAATTTGAAAGTTCTAATATATGTTAGATTAAATTAAACAGATTAATATCTTTCATATTATAAAAGATAATTTTATTTCCAATACATACATAGAAGCATGTGAGATAACGTTATTTTTTTTCTCTTTACATAATTTCACATAGGTCCCATATACTTTTATATATATAGGAAATAAAATTATCTTATATAACATAAAAATAATAACTCCTTGATTAAACAACTAAAACTTCACCTATAGTTAGGTAGTTGCTGTTTTCCCTTGCAGGCACAAAAACTATTTCCACATTTTTTAACTGTTAAATTAATTTTCAAACAAACTTTCTTTTTCATATAGAAATGATAGTAACAAAAGATATATATACATATATATGTGAAAAATATTTCTCAAGCTGCTTGAGATACATTTATCTCCGGTTACTCAAAATTATGTCGTTTTATTTATATATTTTCTTATATTAATTGATTCATCTTTGAATGGTTATGATTCTTTTTTTCTCTTTTTTCCTTTATCATCATTGATCCATTTTCGTATGATTATGATTTAGTAATAGGAGATAAAATTATCTCAAGCAACATGAGAAACGATAAGCCCTATATATATATGTGTGTGTGTTTTTCTCATGTTACAAGAGAAAATAAACCCTTCCTACACACCATAAAAAGGTGTGCTACTATTTTTTTGTTTTTTACTTTTTTTTAAATAAGCAGGTCCCACACTTGATGTATATATGACATGAGATTACAATCTCCTACAACATAAGATTTATTTTTTCCATATATATATATATATATATATATATATATATATATATATATATATATATATTCACAATCGTTGGTCTTGACCCTGCGTGAAGGGACTATTGGAAATTTACAAAGAGATTAAGAATAATTTAAAAGAAACTTTTGTATTTAAAATTGGCTAAAAGACAAAATGCAAGAAAACACAACAACTTTTTATTCTAACAACCACTCTTTTACTTAAGTGCTCCGACACTTTCACACACAATTCTGTTCTCTTCTCAATTACACGCACTTTATACCATTCTTTGTTTCTATCTCACACCTGGTGCTTCGGTATTTTGGTTCTGATTGTATTTTAATTTTTTTTTCGTAAATCTATTTTGTAAAATAGTTATGAAAATATGTATTTTTTGTGTTTTTTATTTTGAAAGTTAAAAGTCAAAATATAAAACAAAGACAACTCAGACATATTCTTTAAATTTGATTTTAAAAACAAAAAAATAATTATAACTTTTAATTTTTTTATACAAAATATACTTTATCAAATGATTTTTTTTTCTTTCTAAAAACTAAAAACTATTTTTAAAAACAATATTCAAAAGGAGCCTTTATCACTCTTTTTTTTATTCTCTTGCTTCAATACCAAACACATAACAAAACATACATATATAAAGGCATCATAGCTACCGACAGGGGTGTTAATAGGCCGAGTCGAGTTTTGATCTTAAAAGACTAAGTCTGTGTTTAAATGTGTCAGCCTGATCAAGCATGTTACCTGTTATAAACATAACTATTGGCTGCGGCCTGACTCATTTACAAAAATTAAAAGCCTTGTTTAACCTATTAGCCTGTTTAAAAAAAATAAGACACAAAAATTTATCCAAACAGAATAGACAATCAACAACATTAGTAATTCCATAAATATTTATAAATCCAATTTATATACAAAAAACATAATATAGAATAAAATCATTCAAAAAATTTGTTTAACTAATAAAATGGGGTGAAATGGATTGAGGAGAAAGAGATGACTATTACAAGTAGTATAAAAAATATAAAATATAAATAAAAAATAATATACTAGGCAATTCTGAGAGGCTTTTTGGCCGAGCTTTTGAATTGGAGCCTGAGGCCTTTTTATTAATCGAGCTTTTGTACAAGTCCAAGCCTTGTACCAACAATCAATTTTAGACATTTAAGTTCAGATCTTCACTATCCGAGCCAAAGACACCTGGTTTATTTAGCACCCCTAGCTACTGACTTTGATGGCGAGCTAAATGCCCGGCCACTATTACTAGAGAAGTATAAAATTGTTAATATAATATCATATAACAATTTAAATTTTTGAGTTGCGTCAATTCATGACATGATATCACTAACTATATGAAAAAATATGTTAGTAAAGTATGAAATTATATATAACCTCATCTTGAATTGATTCATTACAATTATTGTTGACTTGTTATGCGCTAAAAGGCAAAATGCAAGAAAACACACTACAACTTTTTATTCTCACAATCACTATAAGTGCTACGGCACTTTCGCACATAATTCTTTTCTTTTCTCAATAATTACACACACTTTACACGACTTTTTGTTTCTTTACGCTTCGGCACTTTATCACTCTTTTTTTATTCTCATGTTTCAATACCAAGCACATAACAAAACATTCATATTTGATGGCCAGCTAATTGCCCAGCCACCATTGTTGACCTTTTCTTTTCCTCTCTGTTAGAATTCAATTTTAATTAAACTTCTATTTGCACAAACTTTTTATCACCTTTGACTTTTTGATCAAAACCCATTTCAGCAAGAAATCTTGATTCTCCTAGTTAATCAACAGAGAACCTTCTTGAACTTGAGTTTTAATTCCATCATCTTGCGTATGTTTCTAGTTTAGCGATGAGATGTTGCTGGGTTGAGTATCACGGACGAGACCACGAATAAATGCCAAATATGATTCCCAGGTTTCTTCATTTTATATTTTTGCCGTTAGGCTCAGAGGTGTCGGAATCCGAACCGTTGGATTTCTATGATGAATGATGAATGATGAGTGATGGCCATCCCCACTTTCCATCTGTGTCCCAGCTCTTCTCTGTTTAGTGGGTGGGTGTGGAGCACCGCGTAGAGTGCATGTCATTTTCTTCATTCATAAATACAAGATAAACTACCCACTCAACAAAAGTAAAGGAGAAAAATGATATGCCAACGTTTGCAACAACGTTTGCAACTTATATATAAAGGGTCACTCTGCACCATTATTGAACCACAAAACAACAACAACAAAGAGTTCTTGATCTCTAAACACAACAGGGAAAATGGTGGTGGCAGAGTTCACAAGTGGTGGACTTGGTGACTTGAGAAGAATGAAGAACTTCACCTACCAAGTTCTCACAGGCCGTTGGTTCATGGTATTTGCCTCTTTACTAGTCATGGCCTTTGCTGGTGCAACTTATATGTTTGGTTCATACTCTAACGAGGTGAAAACCTCTTTGGGCTATGACCAATCCACTCTCAACTTGCTCAGCTTCTTCAAAGACCTTGGTGGAAACGTTGGAGTTTTATCCGGGTTAATCAATGAGATAACCCCACCTTGGGTTGTTCTCTCAATTGGTGCTACTATGAACTTCTTCGGTTATTTCATGATATGGCTTGCTGTCACCGGTCGAATTGCCAAACCCCAAGTTTGGCAAATGTGTCTCTACATTTGCATTGGTGCAAATTCACAGACTTTTGCCAATACTGGTGTTTTGGTGACATGTGTCAAAAACTTCCCAGAAAGCCGTGGCAGTATGTTGGGCCTTCTCAAGGGCTATCTTGGTCTAAGTGCTGCCATTATCACACAACTTTACCATGCTTTCTATGGTGATGACTCACAAGCTCTTATCTTACTCATTGCTTGGCTCCCTGCTGCTGTTTCCTTCCTTTTCCTTCCAACAATTCGGATATTGAACACAGTACAACAATCCAAGAAGCAACTCAAAGTTTTCTATCACCTTTTATATATCTCACTTGGCCTAGCTGGGTTTCTCATGGTATTGATCATTATCCAGAACAAGCTGAGTTTTTCAAGGATTGAATACATTACCGATGGCCTTGTGGTTTATCTCTTACTTCTTCTCCCACTTGTTGTTGTATTTAGAGAGGAATTCAACCTCTGGAAGAACAAAACCCAAGGTTTGACCGATCCATCCCAAGTGAAAGTAGTCACTGAAGTTGTTCCACCTTCAAATATGGTTTTTCCATCACAGCCAGAACCAGCTACAACTAGCTCGCAGAAGAAAAGTTCTTGTTTTGCCAACGTATTCAAACCCCCAAACAGGGGTGAGGACTATACAATCTTGCAAGCCCTGTTCAGTATTGACATGTTGATTCTGTTCATCGCAACAACGGTTGGTATTGGGGGAACATTAACGGCCATTGACAATCTTGGACAGATTGCGCACTCGTTGGGATACCCGAAGAAGAGCACGATCACCTTTGTGTCCCTTGTGAGCATATGGAACTACCTGGGACGAGTAGTTGCTGGTTTTGCATCAGAAATCTTCTTGACCAAATACAAATTCCCTCGTCCTTTAATGCTCACTCTAGTTATGCTTCTCTCTTGTGTTGGCCATATTTTAATTGCCATTGGTATCCCAAACTCTCTTTACTTCGCTTCAGTGATTATTGGGTTTTGTTTTGGGGCTCAATGGCCGTTGATGTTTGCAATCATATCAGAAATATTTGGCCTTAAATACTACTCCACGTTATATAACTTTGGAGCCGTGGCAAGCCCTGTTGGATCCTACATACTGAACGTGAGAGTCGCTGGTTATTTGTATGATAAAGAGGCTTTGAAACAATTGGTGGCTAAGGGACTCACAAGACAAGCAGGGAAGGACCTAACTTGCTTAGGAGTACAATGTTACAGGATGTCTTTTTTCATAATTGCAGCATCAACGCTGATTGGGTGTTTTGTTTCGTTCATTTTGGTGCTGAGGACTAGAAAGTTTTACAAAGGTGACATCTATAGAAAGTTCAGAGCAGAACTTGAAGCAGCAGAGACTCAGATGGGGAAAACCAAAAGTGATGATGTTGTGTTTGAAATAGAGGACAGTGCAACCTTAAGTGGCACTGGGGCTACTCCCGCCACCTCGTGCGGCTCAGAGGAATCAAATAAAAACAATGTAAAGTGAAGTGTGTTTGAGATATAATTAATAAATGAAATAGGGTATTTTACCTTTTTTTTTTCCAGCATATCTTATCTACCAATATCTAATACCATTAAATTAAAATAAGATAGGATGGTGTTAGAGAATAGTAGACAAGATAGGTAGAATAACCTATTCCTTAACAAATAGTTATTTGGTGTTCTAAGAGAATATAAATAATATACTTATTCGAAAAGGAAAAAGTTGCATCAATGAAGTGTTTGATTAAATTTTGGTACTCGAGTATTTGATACACATTGGAGTCTTTTAAAAATTTAATTATTATAATCTTAATTAATCATATTTTTAAATAAAAAAGGAAAAACATCTATCCTTTTAAAAGATATAACCTTACATCATTTTAGATCCTAATAATTGATTTCTGTCTATCAACGGTTATAATTTATTGGATCAAACTTAATGGGCCAAATTTATTATTAATTAATTAATAATTTTGATCCAATAAATTATAACTGGACGGAAATCAACGCTTAGGATCTAAAATGATATAAGTTTATATTCGTTAAAATTACAGATGTTATTCCCTTAAAAAAAAATACTTAAAAAAAAAATGAAGTACAAACAACCGAATGAAAGAGCTTATTAATCATAGGAAAACGCACATTTATGGTACATGAGGTATACTGAACTTGGTATTTTTTTTTTTGTTAAATTTAAAAAAATTTATAACATGGCAGAAAACAAAAAATTCAAAAATAATAAATTTTTTTGCAAATTTTAAAAAAAGATATACTGATACATATGATATATTAAAGATATTCTCATTTATGCGATGTGCCATATGGGTATCTAATTATTTGTCTAAAAAAAATTGTGAGAAACAAAGATCCTTTAGCTGTTGCTCTCGTATTCCATCATTGTCTACACTCGGAATATTTACACGTGTTCAGTTAATAAACACTTAATGTGGCATATATTTATCAATTTCCTTCCTTAAAACTTCCGATCATAATTCTTACGAGTGGCAGGCAAGTGTGTCGTGCATCTTTTTGCACAAGTTGACATGCACCACCATTTGGTGATGACGCGGTGTAGGAATTAAAGTCAAACCTTAATGCAACATGAACCCACTGTCACACTGTTTTGACGGAAGTTATCAAAACATCCAGCAGGTTTGGCGAGAAAGTGGAGCGAATTTATAATTATCCGGACCATAAAGTATTGGGTAGGAATAAGGTGAGAGAAAGAGAGAAAAATTGAGGAGAGAGAAAAGTTGAGGAGAGAGAAAAATAAAAATAAATGAATAATACAAGCGTAAATTTTTGAGTGGAAGGACCGTGATAATCCCGAACATATTAAAAAAATCCCGAGAAAGTGAACCTCGCAATATTCCAATACGATGACATTGACAAAGATGACGAAGACCACGACTAGACGAGTGACAAGATCAAATATAATAGCCTCACTCCGCGTGCGTTCGAGGCTCATCACTAACCAGCCACAAGAAAATTGTAGTGACCGATCAAGACTTGGTATTGATAATGACAAAATGTGGAATGTACCAAACCGTGATTGTAACATTGATAACACATCTATTCGAAATCGTGCGGAAAAACATTCTTATGTAACGACAAGATGCTCTGTCAGCACTTTCTAACCACATGTTAAATACAGCATGACACTGTAAAAAAGAGAACACGAATACGATGCTGCAAGTGATCGAGATATTTGCTTATTATTATCGATAATGAATTCAATATAACATGGTAATACATTTGTCTTTTTCTTCTAGTTTTTCGCTTTTTTTGAAAGGATATAATTAAAATTCCTTAAACTTATCACTTTAAACTTAAAGGTCTCTCTTAAATACCATCAGCATTTTTTTTTTGGTGAAAATACCATCAGCATTTAGTATATATTAAAAAGGGATTGATTTTCTCATTTTATATGAGAAAATTTTCTCATGCTACATACTCAGTATTTAAGTGGGGTCCACAAAAAAGTGAAAAGACAAAAAATAAAGATCGGACCCACCTTTTAATTGTATGTGTAACAAATAATTTTCTCATGTTACAATAATTACTTAACCATTTTTTAACTATATATTTCTTTGGGAATATATAATCAAAAGAAAACTGGCAACAATTTTTTAAGTATCTATTTCCAAGAGTACATAATTAAAAAATAATTTTAATATTATAATTATGACATAATTAAAAAACAGTTACAGGAACCCGCACATTAACTGGCTAATCCGTTTTTGCTTCCAAGGAGAGCTTTCCTATAAGGTAAGTAGCATTATTTGTGCCTTGTCACATACAATATTCTTTTGTGTATTTGTGGAAGATTACCTATTTTCTATTGTTCCTTTAAACGATCCATATATTTGATGCTGGACTTTGTGATACATCAGCTTATGTGTAATGTTGTGTGGATGATAGACGGTTTTATATCCTCCTAACCTCTTAATAATTGCTCAACTTATCTACTAAAATAAATTGCTAAACACACGAGTTTTTTTTTTTTTTTTTTAATTAGATCCATGAAAAAAAACTAAGAAAAATTCCGAAATAATGAAAGACCATCTAAGGCTTATAATTTATCTATTATTATTCTTTCCTTATATATTTGTAATTCCCGTAAGAAATCATTTTCACT